>BMAV01026637.1:41174-134578 GCA_019973955.1 Trichonephila inaurata madagascariensis | reverse complement strand
CAGAAGTAGATCTCTACAGAAAATATTTTTGAGATATTGAATTGAAATTTTCAGAACATGTTTTATTTCGTTGTATCTCTCTGTGTTATGAATCAAAATATAATCTATGTGTTTATATTTATGCACTTTATTGCTTTTTTATGGAAAAAAATCGTGTTTTTGCCTAAAATTTGGCATATTTAAAAAAGTTTTCAATAGTATTACAAATCCTTCATTTCCTACCACATATAAAAATGTTTTCCACGTACTTTTTAAATATTATTTGAATACATTTATTAGAATTCTGTGCAACTGTAAATTTTCATCAAAATTTCACTAAAAACGACAGTTGTTACTATGTAAAAAACTCGTCCCAAAACAGCAAAAGATTAAAAAAAAAAGTTCGAGTAAGTTGAATATGAAGCTGAATATAGAGAGAATTTGACCTATAAATATGGTGAGAGTTTAAAAAATGTAAAATTAGTATAAAATTTTTTATTTATTCTAATATTAGTAAAAAATTACAATTTTTAAAATCTTTAAATGCATTTTCTGAAATACTATGTTTTTCAACTTCTTGGTTCACGGCAAAGTTCATTACAGGATTTCTTTTTAAGGTATTGAATTGAAATTTTCAGAAAATATTTTATTTAGTTTTATCTCCAGTGCAGACTATAATCTAATCTCTCAGTATATATTTATGTTTTTTATTGCGCTTTTCTTGAGAAGATAATATAAGTTTTTTTTTGTAAAAATTTGAGTTCATGCATAGAAAATGACATATTTCAAAAACTTTCAAAAGTATTACAAATGTTATAGCTCTGAGCACAGATATAATGATGTTATTTATGTACTGTATAAATATTATTCGAATATATTAATTAAAATTTTCAATACAAGGTTTACCGTAACTGCAATTTTTCACTAAAATTTTACTCAAAATTCCCAATATATCCAAAATTATTTTTAATTTTGTGGAAATTGTATTTGAATCAATTGAAAAGGTGTTATTTAGTTGAAAATTTATATTTTTCAAGCAAAATTCTCTGAAGGTAGTGTCATACCTTAAAAACCGACTTTTTTTGTCAAATATGAAGTTGAAAATCTAAAATCAACAGTGGATCCTGAAAGCAAAAACTTACAAGTAACTAAAAATGGTAGATATATGTTAAATTGCCTGATCATCTCAAAGAATATATTTAGTATCGTCCGTACTAAGGAGGGAGTGTGTAGAGGCAATTTAAAAATTTTTCTTGGCAACTGATTTAATTTAAAATGAAAAATATTTAAAACAAACTTAATTTTTTTTATTAATTATTGGTTAATTATTAAGTAAATAATTATTGTTAATTATTTAGAAATTTATTTTTTTTGTATTAATATTTTAGAGCTAATATAATTCTTATTTACCAAACATTACTTTTTTAGCAGACAATTTATTTGCAATTTATTTCTTGGCTATTTTAAAATGTTTTCTTGTAATAGAAAAGAATTGCAATTAGTTCAGGTGCTGTACATAAAATGCTGCTATGGAAGATATTCTGAGAAGTTATATTTGCATCATAATAACAACTATATATAATTTCAAGAAACAGACTCACTACCTCTAATAATAAATCTACATTCAGTTAAACAATTTCTTTGTGGACTCAAAATATTTTTTATACAAAAAGATTTGTTCACATAGATATACAGAACCAAAAGTAAAAAGCGGAGCACATGCAATTTTTTTCAAGAAATTAAATCTTGCAGAATACAAACATAACAATAATAGTCACAGATATAAAAACATCAAATGATGCATTTACTATCAAACAATTCAAAATACATTTAAAAAATAAATTATGTTTGTCTAAAGTTAATTCTTGTAGTTAAAGTCACAGAAGAAGACTAATCCCTAGGTCTCAGTAAAAATGCAATCACCCCCAAATGACTTGGTGGTCCAGCGGTCGATCGCGATCAATCTTGCCCATCCCCCATTAAAGTCAAAAATATTTTCAGTTTTTTTTAAAAAATTCTTTGCTTAGATTGAGTTACACACTTAAGACTGAGTTTTTGCTTTAAACAAAGTAATTTTAAAGTAATTTGAAGTAAATTCTTGTGCATTAATTCCTAAAGGACTACAAAATAATTAGAAAAGTAAACTGTAGTTACCTTCTGCGTTTAAACACTAAATGTTCTCCAATATCTGTTTTATCTGTATAAATGCAGGAACTAAATGAATAGTTCCGAAGTCAAATTGCTCCAAGTTTCTCAATTTTTGTTTAGGCAAAACGTCCTTATCACATGGGAAATTCACGCCATTCCACTTCAAACATGTCAAACGACGCGTTTGTTCTTATTATCACTTTTGTTGAGGCTAATTCCTGAGTGTATCTTTTATAAAAGTTCCTAAGTTCATGAATGCGAATGAGTAAAAGTTGCAATAAATTACGTGAAATAAAAGACTGTCTGAAACCACATAGTTTTTAAGCTCATTGAAGTGTGACGTGCAACCTGCGTTGCGAAAAAGATTTAATTAACCTCGTGTTCGTAGAAACACCATGGGGCTGCGTTAGCCTAGTGATCAAGATATCGGATCATGGGGTGTTGAAGGTTTAACACTGGAGCGCCTGATCTCCGAAGAGGTCTAAATCTCCTATCTTAAGACTATAGGGTTGACTTTAGAACTTGGTTTGCCTTTGTAAACATTTAAGAGTAATTTTTTAAAATAAGAGAAACTGCCCCTTGGAATTAGAAAGAAAAGAAAAACATCATTTTATTTAAATACTGATCAGATGGCGATAGAAGACATCAAGTCTTTCATCGCCTTGAGCTTGTTTAAGTTTTTTGCCTAACTCTAGAAGAGAGGGGTAATCAGTAAAGATTTTTTTCAGTTCGATAATTGCATGCATAAATCCGAAGGATTCATTTTCTGCTTCGCTCGCGGCCTGTCTATTTTCCCCGAGAGGGGTTTCATTGGATTTGTGGAACTGGTCTGTTCAGGAGGTGGCGCTATCTTATGGTCGCCTTTTAAAGCGTTTGCATAAGCAATATTTTCTTGGACTTTAGCTGAGCTAAAGATATTTTGGGAGCTATTTTTGTGCCTATCTTGGGAAGGGTCTCCTTTTTTGGGCTTTAATTTTGGGAATTTAACGCAGTGGTGCGAGTTTGCCAGTTGGCCTCTTTCATTGCAGTTTATGCATTGTGGGTTGTCTATTTTTTCTTTAATGGGGCATCGCTCGTTTTATGTGACTGACCGCATTTTAAGCAGCGGGTCTTCATTTTGCAGTTTTTTGAGGAGTGTTGAAAAAAGTTACAATTATAACATTGCGTGGGTCCTGGACGTCTGTTGAAAGTGTCTACTTTAACAGTTAGGTAGCAACACTTTTGCAGTTTGAAAATATCTGGAGAATCGGGGGATTTTTTCAGTTCGACTAAAAAGAAGGGAAGTTTGTATTTGGTCTTTGCTTTAGTGAGCTGGGCAACTTTGATGATATCAAAGCCCCGCTCCGTCAGATCAGTTTTAATATCTTCTACTTCGGTAGAGATGGGTAGGCCTTTGATGACCACTTTCTGTGGACGTTTTGCGACCGGCTAGATGGCAAAGTATTGTTCGCCTTTTTCCGTTAGGAATTTGTGGTGTGAGTTTGAACCCAGTACCACTAAAGAAGCACCGTATATGGGAGCAATGCACAGTAAGATCGTCTTGTGGTTGAAGTAATCATCACTCAAATTAACCGGATTTACCATATTTATAATTTTCTTCAAAACACATCACTATATTTAAAACTCTATTTACAATTACAAATCGCATAAGGAACTACAGGCATCATCCTCCATTTTCACGTTCGAGACTACTTCTTCTCTCTTTCCAGCTCAATGGCCAAAACCAGTTCACAGCAGCACCCTCTTTCTAGTCTATCGTGTGTTATGTGTCAAGCCTCCTAGTGCAATATGTGCACGGCCGTTACAGCACGTTAAATCTGTCGCGAGCTCAAACGTCCTTCCGTGGGTGTGATGTGGTAGTTAGTAGAGTGTTTAGCCCGCTCAAGTGTCGTCCTTGTCACTTGACCATGGTTTAAAATTACGAAGTTCGTTGCCTAAAGCCCTCGTGTAGCTGAACAGTGCAACGTTGATATTCAACCACTCATCTACGTGCAAACTCCATGAAGAAAGTGAATTTGTTTCGCGTACACATTTACAACTGTATGTTTAGTTTATTTATTTATTTTTTTGAACTCATGGAACCCCTAGATTTGATTTGGGGAACTCCAGGGCTTTGAGGAGCACAGTTTAAAGACCACTGATAGATAGCAATCACCCTCAAGCCCAAGTGGAGTGTAAAGAGCCATAGAAAGCAGTTAAATAGTGAAGCTATTGCTGCTTCCACATATTTTTTTCCTCAAGGGGTTCGTTGCGAGTGCGCTGCATGTGGGAACAATTTTCCTACCCATTTCTCTTACTTCTAGTTGATTAGTTTATAAATTAATCAGAATTCTTGCCCCGATTTAAGCGACACCATTCTTTTTTTGTTTGTTTATGAGTGAGGAAAGATCTTTTTTTCACAGTCGGCACAAAATATACGCAACGCTTTAAAATTGGATTGCAAAGCTTCAAAGAATATCAGTACACAGTAAATATATAAATTGATAAATTTTATTTTATGTTGGAGGACGAATCGATATGGTCGTATATTGAAATTACAAAACTTTAATGCAATTATATATAAAAAAATAATTTTTAAATTTTCAGGGTTTTCCAGAGTGAAATGAAGGAGTCTTCATTTTTGCATATAGCAGTAATTTTAAAAATAGAAATATAAGTAACACATTGAAAAAAAGACTGTACCACAGTGCTTCTCAAACTTTCCGTATTGGTGACCCACTTTACAATCATTATTTTTATCGCCCCCCTTATGCAATTATAAAGCACATTCGCGCTAAAGCTACAATGCGATCTTAATTATAACCATGCAAATTAACAAGATAAGTATTAAATTTTGTATTTGTTACTTTTAAGTAATATTTTTTTTAAGCATTTCTTTTAAGTAATAGGATAATTATCATTTTTCTTTTCTCCAATGTTAAATCGGAACCAATTGTAAAAGGATATTTAATTAAAAATTTATTTCCACCATCATTCATTTCTAAAAGTATAAATGTCATTAGAAAAAGAGTCTATTCTATGTTGCTATCTATCATTCCATCACATTTAGCATTAATATTTAAAGCGAGAAGAGTTCAAAATGTTTTAATACAGGAGAGCAAGCGCGCACTTGATACTAAGTTAATAGTCGCGCACGGTGCCTGATTCACTCGAATGTTTTTTTTTTTTTTTTGTACACGATAAAAATCAGAATTACATTGAATAATGTATCTAAAAGAAAATATACGTACCTACTTTCAAGGACTTTTCATTTATTCTTTATATATTTTGAGAAAAATTCCATTAAAACTGAACTAAAACGTTTCAAAGGAATGTAGCCTTAAAAAAAGGACACAAGTCACAGAAACTTTTCGCTAATATTACAGGAATGATACTTGCAAGAAAAATGGTCATATTTTATTTAAATTATTGTAGTTTTCTGTCCTTTGAATTTGAGCCCCTTGCAACCTCTCCTGAGTTAAAAGTGTATTCAATACAAAAATATGGATGTTAGTTCTAAAAAAAGAATTGTGTACAACGTGTATTTCATCATGATTTATATGTTTCGGATTTCCCATAAAAATAAGTCTTAGCCATATAATCCTTCAAAGTGCTCTCTGTGCTTATGTAAATATCATACAACTTTTTAACTTTGAAAAAAGCGCAACAGAAATACACTGCTTACAACCTCCCTAAATAAAAAAACAAAACCATAAAAGAAGGGACAGAACTAATCATACCAATTTCTAAGATCAAACAATGATCAGCAAATTTGCTTCCTGGGTGAAAAGTGAATAATTCTTCCTTTTCTTTCTACAGCTGAAGTACAGCATTTCAATAATTATAGCAGTGATGTGAATTTTTCTCTCGGTCTGAGTTTTTTTCTTCTTTTTTTTCTCTTCTCTCCTGAAGGAGTAGTATTTTAGGTTTAAAAAGAAAACGTAATAAAAAAACATCTCATTCTGGGATAACAGCAAATCAAACGAAATGTTTTTTTTTATTTTGTTATAGGATCAGATAGTTAACGAACGTATCAAAGTGGAAACTTTTATTTTTAATGAAGTAATATCGCCAGCAGATATATATATATACATATATATAGGTCAATTCTCTACTAACAAGAGATCACATCCAAAATATATATAATATATATAAATAATATATATTGCGACATAGCCATCCTGTGATGACCATGTCGTGCCGGTTCCATGTGTATTATATTATATGTCAGAAAGTATTTTTTTCCTTCGTTTCAGTAAATTAATTTTTTAAACCTTTTATTTTCGATAGGCTCGCGCCCCGAAGTTTTAGAAACGCTGCTGTACCCGTAACCCTATAACTAAAATGTTATCGGTTACTATGATCCTAGAGGTAGTTATTGTCATCATAGATATTTAAATTTTTATTTTGCTTACTGAAATTATAATACACACAACATATAAAATATTATAATAAACAATCTTTCTCTTATGCATACATTTTATGATTTCAAACGGGAAAGAGCTTGTTTATTTTTCGAAATACCCTATTCATGGACCAAAAAGAAAGTTTTAAATACAAATTATTATAATGAGTTAACAAAAAAAAAGTTTGCATATATAACATATAGAATTACACCAAAGAAATTTTTGTGGAGATATTTCCAGAATCTAATAAGGTCTTGTTTATGTTTTTGTATTTGCTATTAATCAGCTCATCCGAATACCGTTTGTTTCTATCATAATTATTAAACAATTATTTGACACTGCTTAAAGGCAATAAAAGAAATTATTAAGAAAAAAAATAATTCATTTCCAAATTCGTTTTCATATTTGTCATTCCCACTTTTTTAAAAAGGAAATCTTTATTATAAGGAATACATTTTACGTGTTCTTCATCTGGGTTATCCCAATTCTAAATAAAAAGTTCACATTTTTGGGAACAAGTTGATGGCAGTGAATGAGTTTCTTAGTATACTTACCGCTGAGTTACTGAGTACCTGCGTATAATAAGATCCTTTTAACGGAAATTTCGAATGCCGTAATGGTATACAAAAAACAAGTACATTACGAGCAAACTCAAAGGCTCTGCACTGCCTCGAATTGAGTTGGAGACGCTAGTGTATATCATGTGTGGAGCGATTATCAGGTTCTGCTACCTTCGCGCTCTCTACATCACACCCAAGATCGAAGAAGTGAGCCACTTATCGAATGAATATGAACCGTAAAATCCGTTGTATAACACCTACCTGAGATTGAAGAATCTATATGTAGCACTGTAAGCGATATTTCATTCTAGAAAATCGACATTCGATTTTTTTCTGCTTTATTAAAAACCATAAAATTCATTTTACTGATCAAGTAGCCTGTGTTCTCGAGCAATAAATATAATAAATACTTCAATTTTAGGTATTAAATCACAGCAACAGCTTCCACAAAATAACAGTGGGGAAGTGGAAGCAATAGAAGGGACTGTGATATGGAAAAAGGAATTTGGGATTTTCTTAAGCTATGTGACTATACCCAAAATTCGCCGTTTTGATGAAAATTTTCGAATGAACTTTTATACTTTTATTTTATAGCTCATACATTTAAGATCCCAAAATCTTTCTATTTATGTTTCTACGATATTTAAAAGCAAAGTTATAGCGTAATTAGTAAACTGGAAATGGAATTTTTAAAACCAGAAGTAGATCTCTACAGAAAATATTTTTGAGATATTGAATTGAAAATTTTCAGAACATGTTTTATTTAGTTCTATTTCTGTTATGACTCAAAATCTAATCTCTGTCTTTATATTTATTTACTTTACTGTTTTTTAAGGAAAAAAAAATCATTAATTTTTTAAAAATTCGTGGTTTCGCATAAAATTTTGCATATTTAAAAATTTTTCAAAAGTATTACAAATCCTTTATTTCCTCTACCACATAGAAAAAAGTTTTTAACGTATTGTATAAATGTTACTTGACTACATTTATTAGAATTCTTTGTAACTGCAATTTTTGCATCAAAATTTCACTTAAAACGACAATTGTTACTGTCTGTGAAACTCTCCAGAAAACCGCAAAAGGTTAAAAAAAAGTTCGAATTAGTTAAATTTGAAGCTAAAAAGATCTTGACCTATAAATATGGTGAGTTTAAAAAAATGTACATTTTTTATTAATTGTACAATTAGTAAAATATTACAATTACTCTATTAAAATCTTTAAATGCATTTTCTGAGAAACTATGGTTTTCAACTTCTTGTTTCACTTTTCGTTCATTACAGGATTTCTTTTTAAGATATTGAATTGAAATCTTCAGAAAATGTTTTATTTAGTTTTATCTCCAGTGTAGAATAAAATCTAATCTCTGTGTATATATTTATGAATTTTATTGCACTTTTTGTGAGAAAATAATATAAGTTTTTTGTAAAAAATTGAGTTCATGCATAAAAAAGGACATATTTCAAAAACTTTCAAAAGTATTACAAATTTTATAGCTCTGAGCACAGATATAATGATGTTATTTATGTACTGTATAAATATTATTCGCATATATTAATTAAAATTTTCAAAACAAGGTTTACCGTAACTGCAATTTTTCACTAAAATTTCACTCAAAATTCCCAATATATCCCAAAATATGTTTATATTTTGTAGAAATTGTATTTAAATTCCTACTTTTATGCCCCATTTCAATATGAAAAGGGTTTATTTAGTTGAAAATTTATATATTTCAAAAAATTATTATATCATAAGTTTAATATTAATTAATAAGTTATTATATCATAACGTTTTTGTTCCTCAATCATAAGCGAGCAGCACAAATTAAGAGAAAAACTTAAAAATAAAACGGAAAACATTTTTGATATACTTTATTGAATTAAGTGTTCGAAGTGTTTGCCTTCAACGCAAATGCATATTTTTTTTAAGTGATTGCTTGATGAGTCATGAATAACTAGCTAAATTTATTTCTTCCACTGCTTCAACATTTCTTTGGCACAGATCGGTGACATTTTCGATTGTTTTAAAAGAAGTTAGAAGGGGGAAAACTTCGAAACTTTAATTTATTAAAGCCGGGATTAGCAGACATTTCCAGGGAACGGGCTACATCTAAATTTTTCACGGTATTGCGGTCCACCCAGTGGCGTAGGTGTGGTGATTTAAAAAAATGGTCTGAAATATTAGCTATAAATTAATAATAAATTTGGAATATTTACTTTTACCCCCATAACTACAATAACAAAAAAATATTCTTTTAAAACCGCTTTTCAAGAAGAATACAACCATAACAATAATAGTCCCAAATATAATTATATCAAATGATGCATTTTTATTATCAAACAATTCAAAATACATTTAAAAAATAAATTATTTTTGTCTAAAGTTAATTCTTGTAATCATAGTTACAGAAGAAGACTTAGTCTTTGGCCGTAGTAAAAAAGGCAGTCACCCCCAAATGTCTTGGCGGTCCACCAGTCGAACGCAATCGACAATGCCCAC
The DNA here is from genome assembly GCA_019973955.1 of Trichonephila inaurata madagascariensis. Taxonomy (NCBI): domain Eukaryota; kingdom Metazoa; phylum Arthropoda; class Arachnida; order Araneae; family Nephilidae; genus Trichonephila; species Trichonephila inaurata. Next base: position 125,010 of record BMAV01026637.1, on the reverse strand, counting down.
CCTTCACTAAAGTATTACAAAAATATTTTCAGTTTTATTTTTAAATTTCTCGATGAGTTGAGTTACGCACTTAAGACTGAGTTATTTGAAATAAAGTCATTTTTTGAAGTAATTTGAAGTGAATGCATGTGTATTAATTCTTACAGGACTACAATATAATTAGATAAAGAAGGTATAGCTACACCTTCTCCGTTTAAATACGTCATGTTAAACTTTTGTCTTATCTGTATAAATGCAGGAACTAAATAAATAGTTCCGAATTCAAATTGCACCAATTTCTTAAATTTTTGTTTCGGTAAAGGAGCGTTATCACAGGAGAAATTTACCCCGTTCCCCTTCAAACATGGGATAAGACGCGTATGTTCTTATCATCACTTTTGTTGAGGCTAATTTCTGACTATATCTTTTGTACTGCTTCCTAAGCTCATGAATGCGAAGGAGTAAAAGTTGCAGTAAACTACTTGAAAAAAGACACTGTCCGAGAAGCCTCATAATTTTAAAGCTTCTTGCCGAGTGACGTTCAACCTGCGTTGCGAAACAAATATTTAATTAACCTCGTGTTCATACAAATTCCATAGAGAAAGTGCTGTTTTCCTTACACATTTACAACTATTTTCAATTTAATTTTTTTTAAACTCACAGAAACCCTAGATTTTATTTGGGGTACCCCAGGGTTCCGTGAAACACAGTTTGAAGACCGCTGATACATAGCAGTGGTTTTTTTAACCTTTTTGACGCAGGGAACTCGTAGAACTAGAAAGTGTTTTCGAGGAACCCCATTCCAAAATAATATTTAAAATAGGTACTTAATGTAAAGATAATATAAAAAATTAATGCATTTGCTATTAAAAATTTTAACGTAATTTTTATATAATTTACTCACGTTATATTAATAATATTAATTTGTGGTCCAAGTGTCACCTACCCTTAGTAACTGGGATATGAGCTTGCATTTTTTAAAGGGACTGTCGAAGTCATGATTTACAGAAATTATCTGCTGTTGCATTTCGTATTCTGTGTTAAATTGTTTTTATATTTTATTCTTGAAGCCACTCACACTTGTTGAGAAATACTGTTTTTCACTTAAATGCGTTCTTCTAGATGGCATTAAAATGTTTATAAGTGTGTAAGAAATCTTGTGTATTCTGCCTGGATTTGCAGCGTAAAATTTAAAAGCTGTTCTTGCTTAAATTCAGATTTCAACGTAGTATCTGTTGATATGTCCCGACACGTTATTCCCTCTCTTTCATTATAAAGGTTTTTCCACACATGAAAAAGGTGAATTTTCCTTCGCGAAGACTGTTAAGTCTTGCAAAACGTTGTTCTAATTAGTATCAAATTGTGCTTAAACAATTTTCATAGAGAAGATGAATCCCTTTTGCATACACATTTCTAATTTTCTTTTTGAATTTTTGTTGTGTGACTCGTGGAACCCCCGAGAAAGCTTCGTGGAACGCTAAGTTTCTGTGGAAAACAGTTTTAAGACCACTGGTATATAGCAATTACTCTCGAGCCCAAGTGGAGGGTAAAGAGCTATAGAAGGAAGTCAAATAGTGGACTTATCGCTTTTTCTCCTTATTTTTTTCCACAAGAGGTTTGCGACGAGTGTGCTGTGTATGTGGAGACAATTTTACTACTCATCTCTCTCACTTCCGGCTGATTAGTGGCTGCTGTAGCCCAGTGGTCAATGTATCGGTTCGTGGCTGGCATGTCAAGAGCTCCAGCCCAATACCACCAAACACCCATCAAGTAGGAGCGCAATGTACGTTAAATCTGTCGAGAGCTCAAATGTCTTCCCGTTGGCGTGGTGTGGTAGTCAGGAGAGGGAGTTACAGCTCAGGTGCTGTTCTCGTCAATTTACCAGGGTTCAAAATTACGAGGTCCGTCGCAAAATGCCCTCGTGTAGCTTGACAGTGCGACGCACAGTGGGCAGTTTTCCCAATCTTGGCGCACGGAAATTATTTTATGGCTTTAAAGTCTTCATAATGATCTAAAATCATAGTAATTAATGTAAATTGTGTATTCTTTTCTGTTTTTTTACTAACAAATAAGGTTAATGGGGTCTTAACTAATTTATGTTAAATTTGAATTTGATCAAGAATAAGGGATTGCTAAGTGGAACTAGTTTTTGAACAAGTGAGTGAGTGAATATTAACGTCACACTGTTCAGCTACACAAGGGCTTTTGGCGACGGACCTCGTAATTTTGAGCCACGGTCAAGTGATGAGGACGACACCTGAGCTGCCCCCTCCCCCTTCGGATAGAAAAACTTAAAATCTATTACGAATAATGGAGGCAAAACCATGCGTGGTAAAAATTAAGGAGTGGTTAGACTTGTGTCAAAGGCAGTAAAAATTATAGTGGTTCAAAACCTTTAATCTACATCAGGGGTGTCAAATTCGTATGATGTTACGGGCCACATAGTCTATTTTATTGTAAGTTGGAAGCCGCATGCTTACGATCTTCAAAAAATCAATAAAATACGATTTTTATAATGTATTATGCATTTATTAATCTAAAGCTCAATGTATTGTATATTATAAACATACAGTCGTTTTAATTTCATGCTATAGCTTTAAAAGTGAAACAAGTTTTCTATTTGCTATTTGTTTTCGCCAAAGTAATAATATTTAATATAGATGTAACAACATGATTTTTGCCTTAAAGCTTAAAATTAAGCTGATTAAGATGGCTTGTAATATCAACAGAGAAAGCCAAATCCTTTGTCCATCTTTTAATTCAGCACATTCATAATATTTTTATTTCCAAGAAAATTATAATTTCGCCCAGCAATATGAAGAATCATTTTAGCACTTTATGATTTGAAAGCTATTGAATTTCCATATGATATGGTAGATCGTTGAATTCATTCTCTATATCTTCGAGAAATGAAGCTTATGTACGATGATTAAGTCTATGATCTCGAATATAATTTAAAATTTTGGTGACTATTTTTAAAACATGTCATATGTTTAAAACTTTGGAGAACAGCACCTGCTGGTGTATAATACAATAAAAATGCTCAAAATTATTATTGCCATGCTGTTTGCATGTTTCTTTTAATCTTGCAACACAACTCCTTTAGTAATATCAATCATGGTAGGAGCACCATCATGTAAGGCAAACCAACTTTTCCAATACGGTAACTTATATTTCTTTCAAACATCTATAGATACATTAAAAATATCAGCTTCAGATGTTGTGTTTTAATGTGAATGATTTCCATGTGCATAATGCATTTCAGAATTTAATAAAAAAGTAATTTATTATAGTAAAATCAAATGCAAACGTTTAATAAAATATTTAAAAAATATATATATATTTTTTTTTAATCCAAAGGCCATTTCTATTATCAAAAAGGATTTATTTTAAAACAAGAATAGATAATAGGCAAATATATTGTATATATATATATATGTAGGATTAATGCTCAGTTCTAGGGGTATTCAATGACTACACTCGTTTTTTGCTAGACTAACGTTTAATGCTGGACAACAGATACACTTAAGTTCTACTCACTATGACAGACGTTTACACATATAATAAAATATTTACAATTCGATTAAACACCTCTGGCTCTTAACGACAGTTGTAGTATAATTGATAACACTTAATCTTCACGATAATCTCTGGTATTTTTGTTGAGAGTGACCTACGCGTCTCTCTTGTGAACAACGGGTGGTGGGTCCCTACTCGGCCACTGTTCTCGTTGCTCCTTATTTCTCAGCCCCAGATCTTCGACCTCCGCGTCTAGAGTCCGCTCGCTGAATCCCCCTCTCCCTCGTTACTTCGCTGGTGGCTGCGTTGCCAGCGCCCTCTAAAGAATGTTCATGTGGAAATTTCCCATATATATGGGAAATAAATAAATAAATATATATATATATAAGGTTAACCTTAAATAAATTTCAAACTGAAAAAACTTTAAAACTGTGGGCCGCAACTTTCGTACTGGCGGATCGCGTGTTTGACACCCCTGGTCTACATCAACAGTCCTTGTGTGGAAATTGTTCGGATTTGACTGAAGTTCTAAAACAAGGCATATGAGCTGTTAATTTCATCATATCCACTGGGCTGGATCACCGACAATAAAGCGAGTTTATTGAAGACATGGGAGAAAACGATTTACTATATCATACTACCGCACGCTGGCTTAGTTGGGGAAAAGTTCTACAGCGCTTTTTCGAACTTCGAAAAAAGATCGACAATTTTTTTTTTCTTTTTAATGGAAAGAGCATCGCCCTCATACTGAATTACAAAATAGCAAATGGCTGTGGACGTTAGTATTGTTTGTAAATTTCACAAAACATATGAACTAACTAAATTTGAGATTGACAGAAGAAAACCAGCACTTTTCCTGGATCTATTCACAAATATCAAATTGTTCCGACCGAAAACAATATTGATTCATATTTTATAAATCACGTGAAATATTCAGCCACACTACTGAGACTCTGTTTCCCGTAGATTTTGCAATTAAGTTTTGAGTGATTTGAAGATAAATTTTGATACTCGTTTCTCAGACATTGATGTCATTGTAAATGAAATTAAAATTTTTCAAAATGCTTTTGATACTGGCATTGAAACTCTAACGCCGGAACTTCAAATGGAAATTACTGATTTACACAATATAGTGATATAATTAAGAACAAATATATCAAAACTCACCTTTATAAGAGTCTTCTATTGATATATTTTGCATAAATTTATTCTTGGACCGTTTTCTGTTTCTGGTACTAGTTACTTGTGTGAGAAGACATTCTCCAAAATGAAGTACACAAAAAAAGAATGCTTACAGATCTAAGTTAACCGATGAGTATCTTAAATCTCTTTTAATAATATTGGTACAAGTAAAATTGATCCCCAACTACAATTTATTGTCAGTGAAAAATCACAATTACCAAAATCCCATTAGTATTTTTTTACAAGTGGATACCCTGCGGTTTCATTCGCATTAATTTAGCTTTCCCGTGCCTGAGAAAGTTTCAGGATAAAAATCATATATGTGTTTTATTCAGACTATACATTCCAAACTTCAATATACATACATATGCGATACTTTTTACCCCAACATGAGGGTGAAATCGCGGGATGTTAACTAGTTTATGATGTTATTGCCGGCTGGGTGATGTAGTTGGCATGTCGCTGGCCTTCAGCACCTAAGGTTGCGTGTTCGACCTCGGGCCAAATCGGTGGATTTTTATGATGCAGAAAACCGAAACCGTTCATTTCGTATGATTATGCGGCATTTTAAAAATCCCTTGAGTGCTCGTTTGGCTTGGGTGCTCTCGGCAAAATTAGATTCCTACGCTAGAGCTCGGGTGCCTCCTCTGGAGAGGAAACTGGGCGTCAAAAGTACTTGCGGCAATTGGTATCACCTATATGGTGCCAAAATTTAAAGTGATACCACCTCCTGGGGAATGAACTAGGGAAGGATTAAATAATCCCACGATTATAAAACATACTATGAACAAGTTCTTATGAAAACATTGCACATCCAAGAAAATGCACTTTTTTTACAAACAAAAATTAATTTGGCTTTTTAATTAAAGTTGGTTAATATGAAAGTAATTGTTTGATAATTAGGAATTCTGAGATGGAAATAAAATTGCTTTTAACATCATTTAAAGGTTTTGGGTATCTGAAAAAACAAACATTTGATATATTTTATACACTGACTTCTCCTTTGTAATTATTACCCATCAAAAGGTTTAAATTTTATTAAAAATGCCTGTCTCCAACATTTTTGAATTAATTAAGAAACATGTTTAAAGAAATAGGCTTTTTAATAAAATTATTTTATTGTAGAACAAATTAAATTGTTTCGTGAAAATTTCTCGTATACGGTTTTATTTAATAATCATACTCATTTTAATATACATAATTTATTGACACTTAATTTTAACATTACATGAATGTACTATAAGTAAATAAAACATTTCATATCTGCTATAAAAATCACACTCTCTGAAAGTAACATTATACTGTAAGGACAAATCAAGGATCTATCTGCCAATATTCAACATGCATAATATCATGTACGATTATTATATCTCAATTTTTATCTTATTGATAATATCTAATAAAATTCTCTGAAAATCTTATGAATGGCTTTTCGCAATTTATTTACAACAAAAAAGTATTAATTTTTCAAAATATTTACAAAAGAGTATTAAATGTCATAAGCCCAAACAAATCAAATGAAACAAAAAAAAAATTTAAGAAAATTATCTCCTAAGTCAAAGATTTCATAGATAAAAAAGGTCAAATTATGCAGAATTTCTAAAATGTTCACTTTAGGTTTATAACATAAAAACTTAAATTTTTAAACACCTAATAGATTAGGCAATTAATAGTAAACAAAAAATTTTAAAAACATTTTTTTCTTCAAAGTTTCTGCGAATTTTATTTACTCTAATTTCAATACTATCAGAATTAATTTAATCAAATTAATGCTTTTTTTTCTTTTTTGGATACAATACATTTACAAAAGTAAGATTTGAAATGGTCTTCCCTTGTTTACAAAGAAACTAATGGCAAAAACTAGTCTTTTAGTCAGCCACCTGTGCGAAATATACCAGAAACTAGAAAGCAAAAACCTATAACATTTGTATATAGGTTAGCCTACAAAACTTTTCATAGTATTTTTGAGAAATTGTATATGGTATGGGTCCAGATTAAATGAAATATCACAAGAATTTTGAAATTTCAGATCTTACAAACTGGCAGAGTTATAAAATCCACTTCTATACAGTCAACTTTCAGAATTTACATAGAACAAATTAGAATACTGAAATCATGCAACTTATAGAAAGAAGTTGAATAAAAAAAACAAATACCTGTATATATAACAATAATAATATATACACGTATTTTTTGTAAAATATCTCGATAAACCTTTTTTCATGTCCTAAAAATACAATAAACCTTTGTATAACATTTGTTCATCATAATAGTTATAGTTACATATTAAATACTAGAGCTTATTATATTTTTTTTTAACCACCCTAATTTTCCTTGCATTAATTTAAAAAAATAAATCTACACATTGCATATACTTAAAACTACATCAAAATAAAAGGGGTGAATGGATACATACACAGTAAAATTGACAAACGATTTTCTTTTATTTTTTTAAATATGCTTCAGTTCATCCAAACTTAAACTTATTTGGAGAAATGCATTGACATGTTATTTCGTTATCACTGATATGCAACTGAAGTATCCTTTTATATATTACATTAATACTTTAATAAAAATGGAAGATTAAACGATATCAGAAAAAAAAAGATTCAGAATTTTTGTTCTGAAATTTAATGTTTAAAAATATAATAAAGTTAAGAGACTAAATTAATTAAAATCATTATTAATTCAATAAGTTACCAAAATTTATCATTAATAAATTAATCGCAATTTGTACTAATTGTAAGCAAGATTCTTTTGGGCAATCCTAAATTTCATGAAACTTCTCAGCTCCCCAAATTACACATGAACAAAATATTAAATTACTTCGAAAGTTTCTCTAAGAAATGTTAAATCAGTACTCGTACCATTCCACAAATTTTGGAACATGCATTAAACTGCCGACTAATTTCACCAAGCAAAAAGACAACAAATTTAAAAAAAAAATTACATCACTATTATTTTTGCTGTGTTCAAACGTGATCAGGGACAGTTTCTACTATTGGCTGCATATCGCAGCATTTGGCGATTTTTTTATTTGAAGATATTGGTCGATATTATACAATTCAAGCACTCCAAATTTGTCCCTTAAGCATACGTCACCCTCAAGTATCAGTGATTTTGGATGATGAAACACTTATTTTTGAAAAAAATTCTTTGAAATCACCTTTTTTTACTGAATTTTACATGAATATGGATTATTGTAAACAACAATGTCAAGTTATTCATTTAAGAGTAAATAGAAAGTTGAAAAAGGTTATATTAAAATTCTGAATATTTACAATGCTTTTAGAAAGTAAACATCCTACAGAAAATGTCTATATGTAAAGTCGTATTTCGTTTCATGATCCTAATTACCATTAAATATCATAGAACTGATCTAAGTACACTTCTTGGGTCACTATTTGTAACTAATTCAATGCGACAAATTTATTTTGGTCTTAAATTTATTAGCAGGATAATATCAATATACATGAGCATTTAGACTTTAATACTTATGTAAAAAAAATCCGGAGTATTCTTATGCATAATACATTTCAGCTGGGGTTGCACAGATTTCTTTAACACACAATGTTGATATTTCAATAACAAGTGTAAAGTCTTTATATGAAATTTATCAAAATTATTAAATTTTATCTTTTAGCTGTACAAATACCAATAATTGCATATTTGTTATCCATAGTAAAAAAAAGGTTCATCTGTGTGATAAAAATTTATATCAGTCAAATTCAGGAAAACAGATGTCCTCACATAATAAATAGATACCACACAATTATTTAATAATTATTTTTTTTGTAAAAGAATTATAGATTTAAAAATGACTTTTTATTTTGATCATGTACAAGAGAACAGGAATTTAATATTCAATATATGCACACATACAATATTTTATATTCTATAATACACACATTTTAATGCCTTAATTTTTTACCACATTCAGAATGTAATTCTCGATAAATTATATATTTTTACTAAAATAGTACTGCGAATACAGACTTTTAAAATGTTGCATGTGATTTTCTATATATAATTTTACAAATGGTAATTTTCATTTCTAATGTTTGAAAGTGGTATAACTTATATATATACTTGTTTTAATATGACATGTATGATTACAAAGCAGATTTTTGTGTTTTTATTTTAGATAATTAAAAACAGAAATATCTCTTTTAACTACTCTGAAGATGTGTAAAACAAATAAAATTTAAGCTAACTAAATATATTTTATCTTTTTATATGTATGTTCTCTATATATAATTTAATTTAAAATAAACAAAAATTTCCATTCCTGTAGACATCTATCCAAAGACCAATTGGATTGTTCGGCCACTTATCCCGCCAAGTTTTTTGTTGCCAAATCGTAGGTTTTCTACTCCAAAACACAACACACAAAATCGCGCCAAACTGGCGATATTTCAAAATTTATCGGACCAGTGGCCGATTCGATCTGTTTAGAAGTTGCTTATGTGAACATAAAAATAGTAGAAACGGAGTTCGGTTTTTGGTGGCGACGGTTACTAAATGGTTGGTATTGAAAACAAATGTCATTCTTATCTATGTTTACAACACAGTCGAATTTTTACCGGGATATTAAAAAAATATTTTTTTTTTCCCCGACAATCGACATCTTTTACTATAATCGAGCAACCACGTATAGTCAAATACGAAATTTTAGCGGGTATAACGTAAATGTGCAAGAGCATAAATAATAGTAAACAAAGAAATGTTTGGCGGTAAAAAAACGAAAAAACATAATCACATGTCCTCTTCATGATAATCGCGCTAAAAATTCTAGTTTTTTTTGTTTCCCTGGTAAAATTTTATAATCACGTGATTCTATCAACCAATCACCCGATTCTCAAGTAAACGCACCCCATTCTCATGCAAACGTGTGGAAAAAACATCCCTGTATAATCCCGGCTTTCGTACGCATTTCGAAATTGCCGTTATTTTGCCGGCTTCCATGTAAACCGGGCTTATGAGACAAAAATCGTTTTAACATATAATTAGGTCATATAGGAGCTAATCTCTGACTGCAATGTATAATGGTATTAATAATAAATCATTATTATTGCTGTTACTAAAATTAAATTTTTTGCGTATTATGCTTGTCAATAAGCTTTACATTGCAAGTAAACAAAACCGAGTTATTATCATTCTGTGTTTTTTATCCAACGTATAATTGCAACAATAAGCTATTTGAGCTGTCACGGGCCAGAGTGATAATACTGGCGGGCATAGCTTGGGGAACCTTGGTATAATATTATTCCTGATACCCCGCTCTAATATTATTCCAAAGATCTTGTTTCTGCAGGATTAGAATGTCTCTTTTGTGAATAAAGTGACAATCATACGGAAAAAAATATTCATTCCCATTTTTATAAAGTAAGTGCATACAATAAAAAAGAAAATGAAAATATTCCTAAACCAGCAAATTAACTCTTAAGGGCACCACTTTTTTAAATATAAAAAAAAGAATATATATATAAGAAAATTTTCATTATCTATCGTATTATTTAAATTAATCCAGTATTTAATTCAAGTTCCTCCCAATGGGGGCAAATTAAAATGATTGGATCGAGTCTGGGATCCAGATAGTTCTTTTTTAAATGCGGTGCTAGCGCCAACGGTTCTCCAGAATATTTACTTTCGTCAATACATCTCATGATTTTTTATCAATCCTTAGTTTAATTTGCAAATAATTAAGGAAAAGTATTAATTCCCATTCTTTTAAAGTTAGTACATACAGTAAAAAAAGAATGAAAATATTCCCAAATGAACAAGTGTACTGTAATATGTACCACTAATTTAAATATAAAAAATAGATTATATATAAATAAAAAATAAAATTCTCGGCCTTTAGTATATATATAATTTAATCTTGACATTATTTTAAAGTACCCTTCAACAAAAGGGCAAGTTAAAAGGAGTGGATCGGAGCTACGCTAATGCACAAAATTTTTTTTTTTTTAATACAATGCAGCGCTATCGGTTCTCCAAAATATTATTTATTTTCGTTAATATATGTTATATAATTCTTTATCAAACCTCAGTTTAATGTGCAATTAATTTAGTTCATGAAAAGTAATTTATTGTTATATGAAATAAATATGACAGAAAAAGCCAAATATAATGAATGATGTAAATTTCATTAAAATATCTACTCTTTTGCTTTGTGTGAAGAAAAGTTAAAGCATAAAATATTAGAAATATAACTTTAATTTTTATATACATAACATGTAAATTAATTCACATATATTTAAATTCTATTCTTTTTTCAAAAGAATTAGGTATGTATGATACGTTAACTTATCAAGTAGTTTTTTCAGAGTATCCTTTAAGAATAACTTTCTCAGTATAATATAATATTAATACACATCTATATGTACGTGTATATATTAATATAACATTTAAGCTATTTTTTTTCCAACGCACGTATTACAATATATTGAGATCAAATATAATCACCAGGATATCATATTTTAATTGCATATTTATGCCAGTAGTTAAATGTGAATGATTTGAAAGAGAGAACCACAAAAATGAAAATAAATTAATCTTATTTATTAACTGAACGAAGAGCAGGAACCGCCAGTTAGAGGAACTATTTATTTTGATTACAATAACTAAGATCAAAATCTGTATTGATGGATGTAATTTTTGTAAATTTAACAGTAATCCTCCTTGAATATTGTTTACTTCAGTAGTTGGATTTTTTAGTGTACCGGTATCTTTTTTTTCGAGTAGAGAAATATTCAGGTTGTTTTTCAGTTTCCTTTTTTTATATTTCTAGTCGAGGATTCCATCATTTTAATTCTTTTATTATTATTCTCCTCCATTTTTTAAATGCCTTTTCAAACAGAAAGGGCGAGTGATCACAAAATGAGCAGATTAAGTCACTGCTATGCTCATTCATTTCAGCCTCCATTTAAGAAAACAATAAGTATGAAATAGTTGATTACAGCAAATTAAAAAACAAATTGACTAATTAAAATACCCAGACAAATAATAAAACAATTAACAAAATAAAACAAAAAAAAAGTAATAACAAGAAACCAAAAGTAAAAATTATCCAAAATGTGAAATAAAATGCAAGAACTTTAGCAAAAATCGTTCAACTAGTAAGTGATACAAAAATAGTAGACCTATTCAATTACTTTAGTTCCCATATTGCCTTACAGATAGTGCTAGCCTAGCATTAAAAAAAACTATCTAGATGCATTAGCGCTGTCTTGATCCAATCTTCAAGTTGTAATTAAAGTAAGTGATGCACGCACACACGTTAGTAAAGGTTTAGTTGAAACATGGCTGATGGTACTTAAAATGGCTAATGACTTTTAAATGTAGATGATGAAGTGGGAGTGGCATTAGCATTTTTACGACCAAATATAAATGAAACGATGAAATATCATCAAGTTTAAATTTCGTATAAAATGTATTCTGATTATGTATTCTGATTTAAAACTAGTTACTCAATAAACATTTTGCTGTCTTTGTCGTTCGTATTATTTTATTTACCCCTGAAAATTACTATCATAAACTATTTTACATAGTGTGTTGCAGATAAGTAAAATTCTTATAAATTTATTTTATTTTTAATGTGCCGCCAAATTTTGAAATTGTTAAAAATGCACTGCTACAAGTAAAAGGTGGACAATCGCTAAGTTACTTGCTAATGTAAGAAAAGGAAAACTGACTTTTTTTCTATAATATAATGCAATTTTGAGGAAAATAACCTGAGAGATGAAAAATTACGCGGTATCTGCTTTCATTTGCTTCGGGAAAATATTTGCAAGGAGAAGAGGATCTCAAGATGTATAATTATTAATTAGAGATACGAAGCTTGGATGTCGCTATTAAATTAATTAAATATTTTACTTTCACCTTTTAAAAAATATTCAGCCTGTATAACCGTGAATTTTAAAAACTGATCACTCTAGCGAATTTGTGTCAACCGTTACCGTGAACAGCATATATTTTTCTTACTAGTTTTCCCATTCTAAATGAAAGCGAAATGTTTCCTCCTATTGATAGACACCATATGGGGTCAGATATCCAAATATACGAAAAGCTTGAAGAGAAATTGTTCTTAATTTAAAATGGTGAAATATAGATGGCGCAATCACCTCACTAAAAGGAGCTGTTGTACTTCCAAATTTTTAAAAATATATTCCAAAATTTGGTGCCACCAGAGGATTGGCGCAAAGCATTACTGCATAGCATAATTTGTATTTTATAATTCTAAAACAAAAGTATTCGTTTTCCTTTTAGCATTGACAGTAAAAATCGTGCAAATATCCAAAAATACAAATTTAGTTAAGAATTGTTAATTTTAGATAAGGAAATATAGATGGCGCTATATATCAAGGGAATTTAATATATGGATGACGGTCTCACCATTGTTGATTGGCAATCTATTCCTAAGAACTTAAAATAAGTTGACATTTTGAGTGGATTTACTATCTGAAGAAAAGGCTTTTTTTTTTTTTGTGGTTTTGAACTAGAACCTCACTGAGGTTTTCGATAAAACGTCGGACTTGTTTTCCACAACCAGCAGGGGCTATTCTAGGGCCGAACACCTGCTCAGGGAGGAAAATTTTTGACAGCACTTGGACCGAATTTCAAGAATACTTTTTTTGATACAAAAAATTAGAATCGTTTTCTGAAATATTGTTTTTGAATTTAGTATTTCATTTGAAGTACCTTATTTCCTTATTTTGTAATCTGCATGTAGAATGTCTGTTTCTTTTTCAATTCCTACTATTAGCTCACAATCTCCCTGTTACATTTCAGATCGCTTCAGAAGTGTTTGAATATGTCAGGACCTTTAAATCTACCCGATTTCTTTGTTAATCCAATGAATTACTGAAACGATGATTGATAGATTCCAGCAGCAATCAGTCACTTGTATTTTAAAAGCGTTTAATTTAATTTGTAGCACAACATATTTTAAAATCAATTCACACTCATAAAAACACACTGCTACGTTCACAATGCTAATATGATACAATCAGTTAGAAACTTATTTTTTATTGATAAGCTCGCAGGCTCGTAAACAGACAGTTCACTTCAGTTCGTTTTTAAACGTAGACGGCCTTCCTCACACTCTATTTTTTTAAATTAATTTATTTGCAAATTTTCTCATGCTCTACATTGCATAACATGAGGCTTACAGGCGTAAGTGGTAACACAATTGTATCATTTAAAATAAATTTGGAAAAAAAACATTCATGGCAAAAACGTAAAATAAAAAGGAAGAGTGGAAATACACAAATATAAACAAGGGGAGGTACCAATATCAAACTTTAAAAATCTATACAGTAAACAAATTTTCTTAAGACATTTAGGCCTTCAGTACAATTGACAAACAAAGACAAAACAGGTGGCAAGGAAATACCTAAACGTTTCAACTCCTTTTTAAAATTTTCTCTTTTACAGAAATATATAATAGTTTACAATATAACAATATATGTTCCACAGTTTCAGCATCTTGACCACAAGAACAAATATCGCCACCAATTAAATTAAATCTAGATAAATAGCTCTTAAAATTTCCATCTCCTGTTAGGATCTGGGATAACTTGAAATCAGTAACAAATTTCTTACATTTAAGCCGTTGATAAATGGTCGGAAAAAACTTTTTAATCCACAAAGCTTTAGGCGAGGCCATGAATTCGGTGCTCCAAGAGGAAACAGTTCTTTCCCAAGCTGCATGCTTTTAGTGGAACAATGACACAGACATTAAATGGTTCATATATTTCTCTATAGGTATTTATTTATTTATCTTGGTGGAATTTTCAATAGTTAATAAAATACATTTTAAAGCACTCAATTTTAGAAACATGATTATTTTGGATGACAATACAATAATTTAATTATAATTAATAAAAATTAACTGATTAAAACTAATTATTTAAACATTTACAAATACACAGCCACGTTGGCATCATTTTTGGTGACTTGTGTCACAACTTGAAAAGGGTTTTTTTTTTCTCACTTTTTAAAGCATTCAGTTGAAGTGAAATTTTATACACTAGCCTCCGAAAGTCTGCGTACAGGCGATCATCTTTCATATTCATGCAAAGATCGCTAATTAAATGAAGTCTTTCTGAATCAAACTATTTTTTACTGATTCCTCTAACATCGTAAATTCAAATAGTATAAACAACAATCACCTGTGTGAATATTACTTAAAATAATACAAATATTTATAACTTGAGAATGACACAAATCGTGTGCGTCAAAAGTCTGCGTACACTGGAAAAAAACCTTCACAGAGTAATGGATTGTTACTAAAAATTAATACTTTTTAAGCTATTCCGTTCTTTTTATAACTCTTTCAACATATTTGGCAGGGATTTAACCAGCTTATTTGTTTCATCGGTGGATATTTTGTTCCATTCTTCTACTCTGACAGATTTGAGCATTTCCTTGGATGTTATTACGTTCTCCCTGATTATTCACTCGAGTACATTGGGCAAATGCTGTATTGTGCTTAGGTCTGTGGACTAGGTAAACTTTTAGAATTGCTTTGGGACATGTCAGAACAGACATGGCTTCACAATGACATCACAATGTGAGCCATTTGCTTGGTACTTTTTTGCCGCTGAAAATAAAAATCATTACACACCGCAAATTTCTTGGCATATGCCCTGATATCTTACTTGAAAAAGTTCAAGTGACCAATTTTGTACATTATTGATTCAATAAATTCCAGATTACCAGCCGAAAGGCTTCCAGTGCACCCCCAAACATTATGCCTCCTCCTCCATGTTTGATAGTCGAAAATGGATACTCTTTCTAAAGATCTGTCCATGAATTTTTGCGGGCACATTTTTGTTCTTTTTGATGCTAAATTACAAAAATTACTTTCAATTGAATATATTATATTTTTATAAAATACTATGTGTCTTATTTAGGTGTTTTTTGGCAAAGATCATTCTCTTAGCTCTGTTCATTCGAAAGATGAATGGCTTCTTGAGTGCAACTCGGGCATGTTAGTCATCCTTTTTCAATTTTCTTCGAATTGTAATTAAAGTAACACTTTTTTGCAATACTTCAACCACACTTTTAGCTATTTGTGAAGCTTATAGTCTTGGATTTATTTTCATAGAGCGTGTTACAAAGCAAGATTCTCGAGGTGACACTGCAGACGGGCGGTCGCATCTTGGCTTGGACGATAGAATTTTAGTTGATTTGTAGTTTATGTACACTTTTTGAATCAACAAATGTCTCATATTAACACTTTCCACAATTCCTTTAAAAATTTTCCCCTTTTCTGAAGGTCTAAGATGATTTTTCTTTCAATAATATATCGATTTTTATTCTGTTAACTGTCATAGAACCACAAAAGCTTTCAAATCTTAAATTCTAAATAAAACGTAAAAGAAGCTTATAAGTACTTAAAAACACAATTTAGTGCAATTATTTTGCAAAAAAAGTCTTTAAAAGTTCTATTTTGTAAGTGTACGCAGTCTTTTGGCGCGGATGGTTGGTGATTATTTGGTGGTCATTCTTGTTTTTTCTCATTAAAGGTGAATTTTGTTGTTGTACGAATAAGGAAATTTTAAAGAATTGCTGACAAGTATTTTGATTTTCTAAACCGAGATTTTTATAATAATTATAGCATAAACACGAAAGGTGATTGCCTGTACATAGACTTTCGGAGGCAAGTGTATACCGATTGTTTTGGATGACAATACGATACTTTAATGATAATTAATTACCACTTAATACTGTGATTCTGTCATATGTATATACATATTTATATTGATTGTAACTATTTAAAGTCTGGTGAATACATTAAGCCACTATACGCAAACACTTTTGAAGACTACAGATCATTAAGCCACGTTTGGGAGCAACTTAAATACCAATACGTTGTAATAAAACCAAAAGATCAACGACGAATAAAAATTGTAATCAAAGGACTACCGAAAGACACCAACACACACACTGATGACATTAAAAACAATCTTATAGAACTCGGATTCACTATAGATAAAGTCACCCAACTCA
Source organism: Trichonephila inaurata madagascariensis (assembly GCA_019973955.1). Classification (NCBI taxonomy): domain Eukaryota; kingdom Metazoa; phylum Arthropoda; class Arachnida; order Araneae; family Nephilidae; genus Trichonephila; species Trichonephila inaurata. Next base: position 108,312 of record BMAV01026637.1, on the reverse strand, counting down.
TAGGAAGAATTACTAAACAGACATTTCCAGTTTTATTAGTAACTACCCAGGAATCTAGATAATTTAAAAATTTTCCACATCACCAAACTCAGCAACTTAACAATCAGAATTGTGAAGGCTTCGATGGCAAAAGGGATAAACCAATGCTACTCGTGCAACAAATTCCAACATACCGCGGAAAATTGCCACATCACACGGCTCTGCCTGAAGTGCGGAGAGGCACACCAGACATGCGACTGAGTTATCAAACGAGTCGAAAAAACATACTGCATTAACTGCCATGTGTACGGACACATGGCCAATTACTCTAAATGCCCACTCTTTCCTAAACCGCATAAAGGTTCCACAAAACTACAACCAACAATTATTTCACCGTAGTAGATAGTATCATTCACCCAAACACCACTTATGCACAAGCCACCGAAAACTAAAACACAGTTGCTAATAAAAACGCTCAACAAATAACTACACTAAAAAGAGGAAATCCTGCTACATCTCAGTAAAACCAGGCCAATCGAATCATTGTTAATCCCTCAATTATTCAAAATTTTAATCCTGAGGATAATTCTCCACAGGCTATTATTTTGAAAACCCTTCAACACACGATACAAGCTTTAACGGTCATAATTCAGCAAGTTGCTGCACTTTATTTTAATAATCCCCCCACTCAGCCCAAAAAACCAAAAAAAAAAAAAAAGAACTATACGCCCTAATAGAGGCCATCCTTGATAAAGACGATGATTAATCTTAATATGATTGGCCTGAAACTTTGCTCATGGAATGCAAACGGCATATTAAACAAAATAATAGAATTTAAAATTTTCGTGGAGAAGTACTGTCCCGATTTAATTATCATGCAGAAAACACATCTAAGACCCACACACAACATTAGCATACCTAACTACACCTGTTATCGATGAAGGAGGAAGGTTCCTTCTGGGTACCTTCTGTTCCGAACGCGAGTACTTAACCGATCACGCCAAAACGATCGTCTTCGCGTGATGTTGGTACTAGTTCATATAAATATCACACCTCCACATACTCCCCTGCCAGTGTTTCGGCGAATAGGCGAACAGACGATACCATATTCGTGGAGAGCATGTAAGCAGTTGCGTCCCTTGGTGGGTTGCGTCATTCGTGCGAGACGGCTTGAGAATTGCGTCATTTGTGTGATGGTTTGATTTCGTCATTTGTGTGAGAGGACTTTGAGAACTAACGGCTTATTTGCGTCAATGTTTGACGGCTTGGTTGGTTTTGCGGTGGATAGATGGCGCCACGACTGTGGCGTGTGAAGGGTGTGGTTTCCTTTGCACGGCCAGGGTCACCAATGAAGGAGGGAAGATTCGTTCTGGGTACCTTCCGTTCCAAACGCGAGTACTGAACCAATCACGCCAAAACGATCGTCTTCGCGTGATGTTGGTACTAGTTCATATAGATATCACACCTCCACAATCGAAACTACCGCATCACGGACGGAAATGCACGTGGCGGTACTTTAATTCTTATTAAACGCAATATTCCTCATTTTAACTTACCCACACCCGCCCTCCAGCACATCGAACCTACTATAGTAGTTCTAACCCCACCTAACTTAAATCCCATCTCCATTATTTCAGTTTATGTTCCTCCTAGTTTGGACGAGAGACTTTTTACTCTCGCGACTTCGAACACCTCCTTCAGACCAACAACAATTGCGTGAACTTTGGCGATCTTAACGCTACACACAATGAGTGGAACTGCTCAATTAATTCCACTCGTGGAAAGCAATTAAAAACCTTCGCTGATCTTCTCGACTTAAATATTGCACATCCTGATACCCCTACTCGTTTCGTCTATAACTCCTCTAATACCCTCGATATTGCTATCATTAATAACTTTCATTTCCCGTATACTATTGACTCCATTCCGGAGCTTTCCTCCGATCATAACCCGGTCTTTTTAAATTTTTCTCTCCACACCTCTATTCACAGTGATAATTCTAGAGCAGTTACCACCTGTTGGTCAACTTTTAGTAATAATCTTAATCGTTCTATATCCGGCTGTCTGACTTCTCGGGCATCCGATGCCCAAATATGCTGGAATCTAAAATTTCTCTTTTCACTGCCGCCGTTCGCTCCGCCCACCTTCAAGCCTCTAAATCAATAAAAGACAAGTAACACTATTTCACTCCAAATCATATCCAAGACTTAATCTACCTCAAAAATAAAGCTAAAAGAAAATACCATAAAACTCTAAATCAAATACATAAAGCAAATTACTATAGATTACAAGAACAACTTAAGAAGGCACTCAAAAAACATTCTCAAAACTCCTGGACTAAAAGGTTAGAAGCTCTTAACACAACCTACAATAGCCTATGGCAGTGCCAATAATTTTTTCGCAAAAAATGCTCTAACATTCCTAATCTTAATTGTTCTTCTGGCATCGCAAATAGTGATGAACAGAAAGCCAATCTACTTTCTCTAACACTTAAAAATAATTTCATAGAAAACAAATGGCCTGATGATAAAATTTACCCTATTGATGATAACATTACTAACACTTTACAAGATTTTCTCACCCGCCCACCTCCCCTTCCCATTGCTCCTACTAACCCAGACGAAATCACTGATTACGTCAAAAGGCTCCCCAATAAGAAAGCGCCAAGAAGCGATAATATTACCAATAAAATGGTTAAAAATTTTCCACTTAAAATTATTCTCATACTAACATATTTAATTAATAAAATTTTAATTCTCAGACATTTTCCAAATAACTGGAAAACTGCAATTGTTTTTCCGATTAAAAAACCCGGCAAAAATAGTCATCATCCCGTTAGTTACAGACCAATTTCCCTTCTAAGCATTTTAAGTAAAATTACAGAACATGTAATTCTTAATAGATTATATACTTTTACTAATGACAATAACTTCATTAATTCAAATCAATATGGGTTCATCAGGCATCTTTCTACCTACCACCCGCTACTCAGACTTACTGAAGAAATCTCTTCTGGATTTCAGAGAGGCAGATCCACTGGGGCTTTTTTTCTAGACATTCAGAAGGCTTTTGACAGGGTCTGGATCAGGGGACTCATCTACAAACTTATCACTAACAATTTTCCACCTGCTTTAATTCATCTCATTAATTCTTATTTAGTTAACAGATCCTTCAAAGTAAGGGTGAATGATATTCTTTCTTCTTTTAATATCAAAAATGGTGTGCCCCAGGGTAGTCTCCTTGGGCCCCTGCTATTCAGCATATATATTAATGATATACCTACTCACCCTCAAACCAGTACTAATATTTACTCTGATGATACTGCTATCCTGGCTACTTATAAAAATCACATCACTCGTGTACTCAACTCACATCTACACCTCGTTGAAAACTTTTTTAACACATAGAAAATAAAAATTAATGTAGATAAAACAATAGCCGTTTTCTCCACCAGGAGAAGAAAACCAATCACACCGCAAACCCTCTATTCCGCACAACTACACTGGTCTCGTAGCACAAAGTACCTAGGAGTACTCCTAGACAAAAATTTATCATGGAAACAACGCATCTTATACGCGCGTGAAAAATTCCGGAACGCCTTGCGCTCAATTTACCCCTTAATTTGCCGGAAATCTCAAACGAATCCTTACAACAAAGTACTTCTCTACACTTCTGTTTTGTGGCCCATCTTAACGTACGCTTGCCCTGTGTGGGGCTATGCAGCTAATTCAAACATTAAACTTTTAGAAAATGCCCAAAATGCTTTAATCAGGAATATAACTAAGGCATGTAGATACACTAAAAGTAGAGATATTTACAAAGCTATTAACATTTATCCTTTTAAAAAATATATTCAAAAAATAGCAATTAAATTTTTTGATAATCTGCCAAATTTAAATAACTTAAATGTCTTAAATCTTGAAAATTACAATCTCAATGTCAATACTAAGAAGCCCAGAAGAATCCTTCTGCACTCGTATAATCCCCTTCAGTAATTAATTGCAACATTCCCCTCGTGGCAAATGACCATTTTTCTAATTTGTCATTTTACTTTCGCATTTCCTTTCTTAATTTTAAAATATTTTCAATCTGCAACCCACACAGGCAAGCACTTTTCCCAACTCAATTCAGTTCCATAACTTCAAGGCAGCGAAGAGAGTATTAATTCACCAATTCCCCTTTTAGTCCACTAATCAGGAAGCTCCCTCTCAATCCAGGTCTCTCCACTTCAAGGCCCAAATACCTTTCGATATGGGATGGAGGAACGTTTCACGTTCATTTTCCCAAAGATGTCAAGCTTCTCTTGTAACTATTTAATAAAAAGTAGCTAAAATAGAATTTTCCTTTGTTGATCTGAGTAGGAATTGACTTTAAAATTTTTTATATATTACTTGTTATATGTAGACACTTGACGGGTTCGAGGCAGAGTATATGTTAAATCATGAAACTTGTTATATTTACACATCTTTCTCTAGTAACATTCTGCCAATTCCGGAGTGGGGTCACAACGGAAATTCCTTCCACCCATACGATGTCTGGTACCAGCTAACGAAAAGGAAGCTGGAATAGTAACAGTTTTTGGTAGATGGAAAGCCACAGGAAATGTTTTGTTTTAGTCTTGAGTGAGGTTTGCTATAAGTCAAAATAAACATTTTTTATCATCACTATCAGTAGAATTGGTTTTGAAAAGAATTGGTATGAGGAAATGGAAGATTCCTTCTCTTATATTTTACTCGTTTGAAATAATAACAGGTAATTATGTCCTTAATTACGAATTATTTGTATTTTTAAGACTTAAAGTAATATACAGATACAGTAGCACCTCTTGAAAGGTACACTTTCGAATAAGACACACATATGTTGGTACTAGTCTGAATGGTGACCATATGTATTTATCCTTTATTAAGGGGCAATCAATTTAAGTGAGACACAAAAAAAGAGTTTTAAAGACAAAAAATAGAAGGAGAGAAATAAATACAAACATTCTTTCTTAGTAAAATTTTTTAGGATTTTAAAGACAAAAACCTTTGTGTCTTTTTAAATAAATCAAACATACTGAAGGCATAGTAAATCAATATAACTTCAAAAAAGGAACAAAAAGAATAAATTATAGTTTAAAAAAACTAAAAAAACACTTTTGTATGGTTAATGGAACTAAAAAGTAAAAAAAAAAAGTATTATTAATATAAGAAAAAAATGATTAACGAGAAAATTAATGCCATTTTGGTAAAAGCGTGGGGTGCTCGACATCAATTACTAAAATTTCTGACTAGTTCTATTCCGAAATGCTGAGTTAGTGTAAAAATGTTGTACGAAGCACCCCACACATTTTTACGGCAATGACAGTTTTCTCGTTAATCATTTTATTCTTATATTAAGAATTATTTTTCTGACTTTTTATTTTGATTGACGATAAAAGCGTGTTTTTTTAATTTTTTAAAACTATATTTTATATTTCATTTTTTTTTAGTTCGATCTATAATAAAGGTATGTATTTTTGATGTTTAACACGCTTGTATAAGTTTCACTTGAATGCAGTGGAATTTTGGACTCGATTTTTACCCACTTTGAAAGGTCAGATTTCTTCGAAATTTTGCACACTTGTCAAGGACCGATGACAATACAATAATTTTATAATTTTGTTCCCTTGTCCTGATCAGGATCCTCAAAAATAAGAATTTTGAGATTTGGCGACTAATTCATTATATCGTTTCCAGAATTGGTGACTAATTGCATATACCATTTCCATATTTGGCGACTAATTCCATACTCCATTTAAAAATTTGGCGACTAATTCCAAATATTGCGACTGAAAGACCCTGCCCCTTAAAAAGTTGCAATCCTAAAAATAAAATAATAATAATAATAATAATAATAATAATAATAATAATAATAATCGTTTGTTATTAACACATATAAAACAAACAAAAAAAGTGTTCTTTATGTGGGAAAGGAGAGGGTGGGTGTGTTATCAATTTCTTACCATTATATAAGTCTAGTTTTTCTGAAAATGGAAATAAAAAAAAAAGACTCGTGCATGTGAAAAAAAAATTTATGTTCTAACTGCTAAATATTTTTTTATTTTTATAAAGCAATACGTTTAAAAGTGATGATATGAATTAACATTATAGCAAAACGTTTAAAAGGTGATAATACGATTGACATTTAATATTTCTTCTTACACACTTTTATTAGTTAGATAAATTAAACAAAGAATAATTAATAGTTTTAAAAACTTAAAAAACAGGCTTTTATTGTAAATCGAACTAAAAAATGAAAAATAAATTATAGTGTTTAAAAATCACTAAAAAAAACATTTTTTTATAGTGAATTGAACTAAAAAGTAAAAAAATAACTCTTAATATAAGAATAAAATGATTAACGAGAAAATTAATGTCAATGGGCTAAAAGCGTGGGGTGCTTTGTACTACATTTTTACACTAACTCAGCAATTCGGAATAGAACTAATTAGAAATTATAACAGTTAATATAGAGCACACTCACGCTTTTAGCCCATTGACATTAATTTTCTCGTTAATCCTTTTATTCTTATATTAAGAGTTATTTTTTTACTTTTTAGTTCAATTCAGTATAAAAGCGTGTTTTTTAGTTGTTTTTTTAAACTATACATTATTTAAACTATCATTTATTGATTGATAAATTAATCTTAAATGCGTTATTTTTTAGAATTTGGAATACCCATTAGTGCGTCGATACGGCCTGGTTTGCAAATGTAGGATCAGCCAACTGAAGGAAATCTGAAAAAGCTAAGTTCGAAATATTTCATGCGGTAGAACAGTGGCGTAATGTTATCCCTCATTCCGGGGGGGGGCAGGTGTTCTCGGGGGTTCTAAGCCTGATTGACTCCAAGAACGTATTTGGGTTAGGGGTCCAAAATTTGATTTTGCAGTGGGCCCTAGTATTCTTCGTTAAGTCACTGGTACTGTAAGTTATGTAGATCTGAATTGGGAGCTCATAAAAGTGACTTAATTAAACACATTACTTTGAAAAAACAAAAAACAAAAAAATCTGAAATAGTTTCACTTTCAAAAAAATGAAACATAAAAATAATTTTTTGAAAATCTTAACAAAATATATGTTGTTGTTACCAATGCCACCTGATCGGCAAAGGCCATATCGAGGTCCACGAAATTCATCATGTCAAAGGGCTAAATGACGCCTGTCGTTAGCCGTAGCACCATACAGGTGACAGTACAATTTGGTTCGATTCAGCCAATTTAGAGAAAGAACACTCTGAGGGTGGTCAGAGAACTCCCACGTCTCGTTTCCTTCCACCAACCTCATTAGAGGACTTGCGGCTCGACGGCTATTTAGAGTACCCCCATGCCGCGCAGGCACTATACATTTACCAACATTCATGTCTTCTCCGGGATTCCAACCCAGTCCCTACGGCACAGCAGTCAGCATCGCTAACAAGTATACCGGATGGGCGACAACAAAATATATGAATTACAAATAAAAATTTGCGTTTTTTATCGCTTTCCATACAGCCATTCAATCTATCTACCATTTAATTACATTTTTAATAAGAGTGGTGCCGAAATGAGTTTGTCAGATTCAAAGTTTTTTTCATTTGCACAGAATTAAGTGCTCATTTCCAATCAAGAAAGTGATTTCTCCTGAATTGCTGAAAGAACAAGTAGGAGAAATTAACAAATCACAGTTCTTAATACTTGATGAACCTACAGATTCTGCATGCTGTAACATCTTTGCTTGAGTGTTCGTTACTGCAATAGAAAAAAAAATAATATCTCCAGTTTTAGGACTAGAAGGTGTAGAATCTACAGCTGACTTGGTATATAATCATGCAAAAGAGTTTTTCTATAAAGTAGAAATCAACCTGGGAAAAAGCTTTGCTATTGAGACTAATGGAACATCTAATCTTTGTGAGAAAAATCATTCATTTTTTACTCTATTGAAGAAAGACACCTCAAATCCAACTTTAATTAAGTGCATTTGTCATTGACTTTATTTTTTGAGTTCATATGCCATCTAACAGATTTTATAACAAAAGAATCAAATAATATGTCCAATAGATCTGCTTTAAAAAGAAAAACATATACGAGTTTATAAAGGACATTAAATGATGGAAAGGATCCATTACAATTGATTCCACTTTCTCCGACCAGATGGTTGGCAAGCCGCAATTGCATTAAAAGAATCCTTAACAATTGGGATTTCTTAAAGCTTCATTTTCGGTGTGGGACAAATATCTTGATAGAAAGCTTTACGAGCAAAAAAGCTTTTCGGTTCCGATGAATGAGTTATATCTCACATTGCCAATTTTAACAGAATTTGAGCAGATTAATTTGCTCTTTCAAAGGGATTGTGCTGACCTTTGCAAATTGCTGAAAGAATTAGAAGAGATTTCACCCATACTCTTCTAAGAAGAAGAATTTACCCTAAAAGTGTGTAAATATAGAAGTTGGCGTAAGTTTTACAAGCATTTACTTGTTGATTGAGGAAGATTTGAAAATGACTTTTTGAATAAACTGACAAGCAAATGTAAAATAATTTCTCCAGAATCTACAACAGAAATCTATCAAAGATATCATAAATTTCTCAAGATTTCATGTGAGCAACTCTTCAGCCGATTCCCTTCAAATTATGTAACTTAAAAAAAGAAAAATAATTTTCCTTGGGATTTTTTTTTATTCAAATATTCCTTCCTTCTTTCTTTTTTTTTATCTGCTTGTAGTATTAGCAGATCAATCTAAATTGGATGTTCAGGAGAATCAATGGAATACAGCTGAAAGATGTTTTTCCTTTGGAATCAGAACCTTTTAAATGAGGGAGCATTACTTTAGTGTCATATTTTTAACATAAAAGACGCAGTTGGAAATCCATTTTCAAGAGATTTAGCTACATTTGCTTTAAAGATTAAAGCTTACCCATAAGTAATGCCACTGTGGAAAGGATGTTTTCGTGATTGACAACAATAAAAACAAAACTAAGGAATCGAACGTGGCTTGAACTGTTGGATTCAATTCTCATGATCAAAATGACTTTAGAAAAAAGGTGGGACTTGCTGCGTTGATTTTATTACATTATAAAAGCTTCAATATAATTAAGAAATTTATAAAAAAGACAGCAGATTGGATACTGAGCAGAAAAAATTTGATAGTGTTTTAAGTGAATTAAATGATTAAAGCCTTTTAACGTATTTTTAAAACAGTTTTACAAACTTTCCAAATTAAAAAAATATATATTTATGAGTTGCGAGTAGAAATCGATTCGCTACTTCTTCCTACTTTTTTCCTTCTTCGTGCTACTTAGTTGCATAAGTTTCTGGCAACTCAGATGCCGCACTTTAGAACACAATATATAATTAATCTGTACAAAAGTGTTCTTGTACTGTGACGTGAATATCCTGATGTAATTAAATTAGTTTAAAAAGTAATATTCACAGCTGATCATTACAAACCACATAAAGCATAAAAGTTGGCGACGAGGATCTTGGAAAGCTATTTTATTTTTTATGCTTCCGTTTTGAAGAAGAGACTTTTTTTTTCGAGAAAACGAAATTCTCTTATTTTCTTCAACACTGGAAGTTTTGAACTCGCTATGAATTATTAAATAAGAAAAAAAAATATCTTTTCTTTTTGATAAGGCATTGCCTGAAGACGGCTTCATGTAAAAAAATGTTTTCTTTTCTTTTTAATCGGGAGGAATTATAGAGCAGCAAAAACTGCATAATTGTTCAGGCAAAATCAAGAACTAATTCGAGCACTGCTAAATTGAGACAATTCCTCTATTGCCCTAAAATAACTGTACAATTTGAAAATTTTGATGTAGAAAATAAAAATTTCGATAGTTTCATTGAAAGATTCAAATTTTACTTAGACGTACAGACTGTACCAATAGCTAATACAGCTAAGGTTTATGTTTCGTCTCTAAGTGCTAATTTGTACCAGTTACTGAAAATTTGCTGGCACCTGACATTCCATCTGACCAAAATTTAGATAAGTTAAAATGTGTACTTAAGAAACATTTGACCCCTCCTTCCCCCCAAAAAAACCACGTTTTATACCAGGGGTTTCAAACTCGCGGCCCGCGAGTCACATGTGGCCAAAACGAACATCTTTGTGGCCTGGTCAATATATGGATACACAAGAATATATAATAAAATAACAAAAAATTGTAAAAATAATAGCAGAGAAGAGATGTCAAATGTCAGGATGTAAACAATCTCTTTTGTTCTTTTATTTATGTTTATTATAGTATATTATTCAAAAAAAACTTAATTGCCAAGAAATATTTATCTTTTTACGGCCCTCCAAAAGTTTAACCTCGTTTTCTTGGCCCAAGTTAACCTTTGAGTTTGACAACCCTGGATTATACCTTGTGCCCACAAACTTTTAAATCGAAAGCACCATGTGGGAGAAGGCATCAGTACATACATTGCGGAGCTTAGAGCTTTAGAAATGAATTGTGATTATGAAAAGGATATGTTGAACATGATGTTACGCGACGTGTTTGTGAGCGGGTTGCGGGATAAAATGATTTTAGATCGATCCGTTGGTTATTTAAAGCTTATAACATTGATCTCGAGAAATATAGCATTGGCCATGGAAAAAGCTTTTAAAGGGGCAAGTGATATTATTGGGCAAGGAATAAATTGAATGCAAGCATTTGAAACACATAGGTAAGAAATCTATCCCTGTAGCTTGGAGAACCATAGCATTGATAAGGCGGTAGCTACGCCCCTGGTAAAATGAAAAAATGAAGTACCTATACAGGATGTTGGCGCTGCGATCATCACCCCCCCCTCGCTCACCCACATTTGTACATTCTTTTGCAAGGAAGACACTGCACAAAGCAGTCGCAATAAATGTTTATGCCTTAAAACTCGCATTTTTAATTAAATACAGTACCAATCGCATTAATACAGGATGTCCTGAAACTCAACGTCAAGCGGGCACAATGTGAAAGGGAAAATAATAACTCTGTTCGGGGGGGTATACCATATAACTTGTTTAAGTGATGATTAGAATATTTTTAAATAATGAAGAAAACTGACACCGTCCATCACCAGTGCCGAATTAAGCTCATTTCGTTCCCTGGGCACCGAAGATCTACAGGCCCCCTTGGCATCGAAGTTTAAGAATCTGGTTAAGTCCAGCTTATCCGGACCCTTTCAGACACTTCCAGGCCCCTGGGCACCTGCCAAAAGCGCCCAATGGATAAACCGGCACTGTCCATTACATCATCGGGAGCTATGACCATAAATTTCACAAAGAATTTTTCAGTAACGTGATATGCCATAGCCGTGTTATAAGGCACATTTACAAATGAAGCAAAAATCTACCATTTTATTTCAAATGAACGTAGTATGAGGCAGTTTGAGAAAATGTCGCCAAACTTTAACTCTCCATATAAAATAAAAAGTCATACTACCCTAGGCAAGTTATTTCCAACAATGACCCTTTTAGTGACGATTCCAAAAGGGTACATTATTTACTACTTTATTATCCATAACAATTACACCCCCGGTAAAAAGAAGTAGCTATACATGACGTCCTGAAACTCAACATCAAGCAGACACAAGGTGAAAGAGAAAATATCTACTCTGTTGGGTGTAGGGGAATTCCATATATCTTGTTTAAGTGATGATTAGAATATTTTTAAAAATTAGCAAAACTGACAATGTCTATCACCAGTGCCGACTTAATCTCATTTCGGGCTCTGGGCACAGAAGATCTACAGGCCCCCTTGGCATTGGCGGATTGATACTTATAACCTGAAAATCTGGTTTGGTCCAGCTTAACAGGGCCCTTCCAGTTCCCTGGGCACTCACTGTAAGCCATCATCGGATAAACCGGCATTGTCCATCAAGGCTCTCAGAGGCGATCATCTTTATATTACGAGTTTTCTAAAATGCTTGCTACACACAAACCGAATTCTCACTACTGCGTATCATCCAATTGCTAATGGGATCGTGGAGAGATTCCATTGCCATTTGAAATCATTAATAAAAGCACATGAGAACATAAAGAGGTCCGAAATAGTTCCAATCGTTCTCTTGGGAATCAAAGAAGACATCGAGGTATCATGCGCAGAGAAATTTCACAATTCTACAACTTCCCAGCTATATGATTGAAACATTCACCATTTCATAATGCGATGATATTTTTGTTCATTGTTTACAAAACACACTGCGTGAAATGAATCCAGTTGCTACATCCAATCACCGACAAACAAAACGTTATGTAAATCCAACTTAAAAGACTTGTTTGCATGTGTTTTTAAGAGTAAACAGTGTGAAACCTTCTTTGTGTCAACCATACACAGGTCCTCACAAAGTTGTTAAACGAACTGCAAGAAGCTTCACTATTGGTTTGAATAGCGAGAAATTGACTGTGTCCATAGATCGTGTTAAGCCTGCATACTTAATTCCAACTCATAAAGACAAACTCCAACACTCCAGCAGAAAAAATTATTTATCCTAATTCCTTACCGTCTTCAAACCATCAGTCTGCTCCGCACAAAGCCGCGACAAGTTCACTTTCTAACCAAACTCTTCCAACGTACACTGCTGTTTGTTAAAAATACAACACCATGAAGGAATCATCAGAGTTAAATGAACTTTGCAGCAAATATCAATTATAGGATGTTACGTAAAATAGTAAAGTTTCAGAACCACCGCGAATGCTTGGCGTGCGCAGCACCCTCTGAACTGATGCTAAATGCATATAAATAGAGGGCTGTAACATTGAAAATAGTTAATGATTATTTGCTAGTGGCGAACGTTTAGTGAGACCTAAGTATGCCTCCACGACGAAATCAGGAGAAATTCAAACTACTTTGCACGGGGAATCATTATCAGCCTTCGAGAAAGAGGATTTTCCTATTGCGCAATAGGAGCTCGTGTACAGAGGAGCAGTGCCTCAGTGATGCACGTTTGGAAGCAGTGGACCGACGAGCACCGAACAACTAGAAAAACTGGCAGTGGACGACGGCAGGTGACGTCAGCGTGTGATGATCGACATCTGCTCCACATGGAGGTGAATGACCTTACATCTTCCTCCAGGCAGTTGGCAACACGTTAGTTTACTGTTACAGGTGTACTAATGTCGGCTTCGTCAATTCGTCGACGTCTCCTGCACCGTGGATTGCGTGCAAGGGTACCTTTATACAGGATCCCCCTCACGGCAAACCATCGACGGATGCGTCTGCAATGGGCTCATGAGCATAGAGCCTGGCAAGCTGATTGGATCTAAGTTGTCTTTTCAGATGAATCATGCTTCAATTTTTGGGACCACGATGGCCGCAATCGTGTTAGACGCTATGCCGGTGAACGTTGACTTTCAGAGTGCGTTATCGAAAGACATAGTGGAATAACACCCAGAGTTATGATTTATGGTGTGATTTCGTATCATGGACAATCCAATTTATTGCGAATTGAGGTTAATCTCAATAACAACAGGTACGTCCGTGAAGTGCTACAGCCCGAAATCGTTCCCTTCCATCAAGGCATTCTTGGAGCTATCTTTCAGCAGGATAATGCACGCCTACATGTTGCAAAGACTTTTCGAGACTTCTGTTCAGCCCAATACATGCAACTTCTGCCTTGGCCTGCTTATTCACCAGATAAGTTGCCTATTGAGCACGTGTGGGATTTGGTTGGTCGGCGTCTCGCTCATGATCCGCGTCCTGCATCTTGAAAAGACGAATTTTTGCTGCGCATACAAGCATTATGGAATTCTCTTCCACAATCAGACATTCAAGATCTGTTTGACTATGCCACACCATATACCAGCATTCATTGCAGCGCGGGGTGACTACTCCAAATACTGATTTCGGACATTTAATATAGTTTTTTTTTTTTCTTTGAAAATTTCATTTCTTTGTTCTAATACAAGTTGTTTGTGCATTAAATTTCATTTAATTCTGGTGATTCCTTAATGGTGTTGCATTTTTATAAACAGCAGTTTATATAACTTATATTAGCATCGTGTATTCTTTGATTTCATAGAAATATGCATATTAATATATCTAAATTGCATCTTTTGTTTTTATATTACATCAGGGGTGTCAAACTGGCGGCCCACGACGAACATTTTTGTGGCCCGGCCAATACATCGGCACACAATAATACCTAATAAATAAAAAAAAACTGACGCAGAATAAAACGGTGCGTGGAACGCCACGCGATAAAAGTGAAACTTCTTTGGCGACGTTGGAACATTGATTATTTGCTCTAATATTCCAAACTGACCGTGTACATCTCTCAATCGCCTAATTTACATCGAAAGTATTCGTGGCGAATTGAGTCTTTCTGATACCAAATCCAAAGTAGGAAGATATGCTGGAATTTCTGGGTATACAAAACTATTATATTTTGATAAATTTGGTATACTTTTCCTACTTAAACTTTGTCGGTAATTGTAACATTCTTTATAATGTCTTCTAAATTAATTTCCATTAAAATATTTTTCTGCTCAGCAACAGGCGTTCTCAAATCCTCTCTAAACCATAATCTATCACAAATCGAACACCCGTGACCGAAAGGATTATCAACGAATAGCTTTTGAAAATCTTTGTGAACATTTTTATGGGTGAGTGAATATTAACGGCGCACTGTTCAGTTACACGAGGGTTTTTGGTGACGGATTTCGCAATTTTGAACCATGGTCAAGTGGCGAGGACGTCACCTGTGTGAGCTGGCACTCCTCTCTCTCCTAACTACCACACCACACCAACGGGAGGACGTTTGAGCTCTCGACAGATTTAACGTGCATCGCTCCCCTACACGGCGGGTCTTAAGTGGTACTCGGCTGGAACTCATGACACGCCAGCCACGATTTGATACTTTGACCACTAGGCTACCATGGCCACGCATTTTTATGGAAATCATAGTCTTTGTAACGTAAAATAGAATTTATTATCATTTAACATGCATCAGTTCCAACACGCGCTAGACTTGCTGAGGGTTCTGTAGTTGACGTCACAGGTTGGTTCATAAAGTCCGTATTAATCTGTGCTGTCATAAGAAGAGTCTCGATAGCATTCCCATCCCTTAAACTCGTCATTAATAGAGTATTTTGCAATGTTTTTTTCCATGCCTGATATTCTTTCATGTACTTTGATCGAGATTTGGCAGTTGCACTTGATGAATTTGCATTATTTTTCTGTTTTTTTGTCACTTTTTCGACTGGACTTGCTGCTAGTTTTTCTTCTTCTTTTTTTTTTTCTTTTTCTTTTACGAAACTTTTTTCCTTTTTGCGCATTTGATTTAGGCATTCTGACTAGAACTAATAATAATTCAACGCAAATGAAAATTAAAGAAATAAATTAGCCACCGAACACATCGCCATGTAGCCAACATTCTAAAGAAAATTTCAAAAAGGCACGCTTTTGCTGCGAGAGCTATTTTGTCTGCACCCTAATGCTCACACTGCAACTGATACGACCGGCTGATAATGTTCCCGGGTCTGGGGAAAAGTTCCCTTAGTCGGAAGGTGGGCAAGTTGATCAGTCGGAGACGTGGGCAATTATCCAACTTTTTCACCGATATGACACAAGTCAAACGGTGTCCCCGCTCCCCCTTTTCCTCCTCTGGCTCTCTCCTTACCATGGCGACGATTCAGGGGATGGGGGAACTACTTCCGTTCGCTTTTTCACTGTTACGCAAAACTGGGCAATTTTCTCATTCACTCTCGAGCCCAAAAAAGTTTCACTTCAAAAATATAAAGAATTTGCTAAACGTTTTTTTGTTGTTGTTTGTTAAATTATATTCCTTTTGTGTGTGTGTGTTTTAAAACAAAATGGATACATTTATTTTGAATATACCACAATCAGGTAAATACGGTATCAAAGTATAAATGATATCTAAAATACATCAAAAGTTAGGCTACTGATTTTTTCATAGACGAAAAAAGTTGAAATAATTTTAAAAATACAAACAAAATGCTTTAAGAAAAGTTGATTAAATGTTCAACTGCTAAATACTTGTAGTTAACAACAATTTGTTGTACGAAAAGCTGAAAACATAGATTACTAATAAGATGTCCTGTTAAATAATTAACAGTATATAGCTGTAACAACAACTCAATTGCGTAAATTTTATATTGTCAGTATGCAATATAATGGGTTTCAGTTCTCCATCTCTAGCATTGAATGGTGCACATAACAGAAAATAATTTGTTCTCGGAAAATGAGACAAGTAGGTTATATAGGATTATTGCTTAGCAGGGCCGGCTCTAGCAGTTTTGCCGCCCCGGACGAAAATAGAAAATGCTGCCCCTCTCATCAAAGCAAAATATTATATAAAAGATAAATAGTACACATAGATACACACTTATAAGACTTGAATAATTCTTGTAAACACAAAAAAAGCAACATATATGTATTATTTTAAGTCTTAAAAATACAAAATAATTCCAAATTAAGGACAAAATTATCTATTATTTCAAACGAGTAAAATATAAAAGAAGGAATTGCCCATTCCAGTAGGCCAACTTCTTCCAAAAAGAGTCTTCTGATGGTGGAGATCACAAGCGTTTATTTTAACCTATAGTAACTACATTCAAGACTAAACCAAAACATCTTCTGTGCCTCACTATCTACCAAAAAACTTATTACCTCTGTCCCCTTTTGAATAGCTGACACCGAACATCGTATGGGTGAAAGGAATGTCTATTGTGACCTCACTCCGAGATGGGGGAGAAAGTTCAATCGAAAGATGTGTGAACTCTCATCAAATTTCATGATTTAACATATACTCCTGCCTCGAACCCTTCAAGTTTCAACATATCAGTAAACTGACAATAAATTTACAGCGTACAAAATAAGGAAATAAAATACATTAAATGAAATATACAAAATTCACACACCCAATAATACTTCAGAAAATATATCAAATTTTCTGTAGGAAAAAAATTTTTTTTTTTTCAAATTCGATCCAAATGCCGCCCCTGTGCTTAGTTCATATTGCACTTTTTGATTTAAGCAGTTGGTTATTTTGCTCCAAGATTCTCAAACAATTCTGGGATTTGAAATATGTCAGATTTTAAAAGCCAAGACACAAGCTTGTTTTCCAATCTTCCATGATTTATTCATTATCACTATTTTATCTTTCTCATGGTTGATATAACCAAACACTTAACCGATTTGCAAGGAAATGATCAGATCATTATGAACATGTTTGAAATGAATAATAACATTCAATTTTCATTTAGTTCATTGGGAAAACCAACTGAAAAATGAAGATTTAAATGCACTTACCGAAGTACAACATGAATAAATCAAGTTTAGATGATATTGCATCGTATCAAAAACACGCAGAAAAAATTTCAAATCTTAGAACTGAATTTGAAACAAGACTTAAATTCTTTGGGAGACAAATTTTGTTTTCTCATTAAATATCGACTCTGTACCCAGCGATATGCAAATAGATAAGGTGACCAACCGTCCTTCTTTAGGGAGGACAATCCTTCTTTTATAGATCCTGTCCTTCCTCGAAGTGTCCTCCTTTTCAATATTTTAAAACTGATTTTGTTAATCTCTATTTTCAGAGATGAACCAAACATGTTTCCAAAATGTCGATGAATGGTCTGAAACAAAAATCACAAGAAATAACAGTTTTCAAAGGTATTATTTGACTTCGTCACATGCAAATTGGGCAGGTATAGAAAATTTCGTTGAGTTTTTATCGAAAGAAATGCCTGATATTAAAATCAATGACAATTGTCTGCTTGAAGTAGAAAGAGGACTGAATGTATATTTAAATTAGAACAGTTGGAAAACCAACATGCTGTGAAATTGGTAAAAGATGGGTGAAATTACTTAAACCATTTCAAAAATGAACATATTCCATATGAAAATGTAATTATTCTTGTTGAATTTACGTTATACTGCCCTGGAACTAATGCAGCAGTTGAAAGTTTTTTTCAGTTGGTAATGATTTTTATGACTAGTGAGAAATCAAAATTGAATGTAATATTTTAGCTACAGTGCTTACCGTAAAATTTAGTATGAAGGATATTTTTTGCCCGAAATTTCCGATATATTAAACAATGAAATGTTGACAAAAACAAAATCCATTCAATAGAAAAATACTTGTTTAAGATAATAGTTAAAAAGAATGTAAGCGTATTAAATTAATTATAATTAATAAAACGTTTCATATATTTAAAATGTAAATTTTTTCTTAAGATTTTTCGTCCTCCGTTTCATTATAAAAAAATAGTCACCTTAAAATAGAGGTGATCGAGATTCAGAGTAACTTAAATTTGAAAGCAAAATTTATTGAAGTGGGTGTGCCTGAATTTTAAAAATATTTACTGACCAAGTTTGAAAATACTCGAAATTTTGCAAATGAAATTAGTTTTACCATGTTTGAAAATACTTATCGGTGTGAGCAGTTATGAAAGGAGATAAATCTCCTGTTAAGAAATAGAATTAATGACACTCACCTTGGGTCAGTTTCAAAAGTAATTGCAGTAAACAAAATTCCTCATAAAATAGGAAAGTGGGAGAAAAGAGATGTGAGGATGTAAACATTAAATTTTTTTTATTCTTACTCTTGTATGTTTATTATAATGCATTATTCAAAATAAATACGTTTCTATGCATACTGGTTTTTTTTGTGGCCCATTTAAAATTAAGCCTTGTTTGACACCCCTGTATTGTATTTTCGAGTCGTTCCATAGCATACGCAGGTATGACATATCCTCTATCGCTGGGTTTACACTCTGTAATAATAGGTGTTGATGGATGAAGGACACTATGAGAGAAATAATTTATGTCTATGATTTTAAGTTTAAATTAGTAATTTTTTATTTGTTGTATATGGCAATGAAAAAATCCAATAATTAATTCGACAAATTGCCTCAGAACTGTAAAACCAGAGCAGAAATGAAGCATAACGGAGTGAACAGCAGAATAAAGATGTTTAACATTTTCCCTTCGGAAATGGATATAATTTTATTTCATTTATAATATATTTAATAATGATGCAATAATTAACACCATAAAACTCTTAGTAGGCTGCATGTAGTTTCTGCTTATTTCTGTAGCTCCGATTACATAACATTCAGAAGCATTATTTTGAGTACAACTGAAAATTTGGTTACAGTTAAGAACTAAACAATAAAGAGCAAACTTTTTTTTTTTGCAGAATACTTTATTGTAATTCAGAAATAAAATAACTACAATTTAGGATGATTGATGCAAAAATGCTCTACTAGTATGTTAAGCAGAAGCATTTTCAGTTTTTTTTCTTATGATAAATTTTAGGTAGCCAAATCCATATTTCTTTAATATACTTTGTTTTTTAATAATATATCCAACAGTTTTTAATGAAAAACAAAAAAATATTTCAATGGTCATAGTGAAATGCATCTAGAAAGTAATTTAAACACTTGGGTTTAAAGATACTTTCAAGGTTTTATTGTATTGCCAAAATATAGAAACAGATAAGAACTTCAATACAAAATTCTTTAGTCAGCAACAGGTTGTTCTTCGTCTTCAAAGTCACCTTCATCATCGGCAGTAGCTTCTTGATATTGCTGGTATTCAGAGATCAGATCATTCATATTTGACTCGGCCTCAGTGAATTCCATCTCGTCCATACCTTCACCAGTGTACCAATGCAAGAAAGCCTTTCGGCGGAACATAGCTATTTGGAGAGAATAAATATCGATCTTTAAACAAAGTCTGCAACATTTTTTAATAATTATGAAACAAAATTTAATTGTGAAGTATGCATCTTAATGAATAAATGACAATAAAACTAAACAGAAAGGTAACCTTTACCAACGAAAAATTCTTCCAAATTAAAATTCCCCTTAATGCTTTACCAAAGATGAAATTAGCATGTCTATTTTTATAAAAATATTATTTAAAACTTTAAAATTCATCTATTCAAATAAACTTTAAATGATAACCATTTCCAACTGTTAATAAATAACTTTATTAAAGCTCTCTCTATTGGGGAAACAGTTTAAACAAGGTTCAATACAATTTAGTAAAAGTTTCAACTTATATTTAGTAAATAAACCTTTTAATTTTAATAAATCTAGATATCTACAGAATAATTAACATCAAGAACAGTAATCATCAAAAGTTTATGAATATTTATAAAACGAAATATTTATCAAAATTATTGAAAATGGAAGTTACCAGTAAACTGTTCCGAAATTCTCTTGAATAGCTCCTGAATGGCAGTGCTGTTTCCAATGAAGGTAGCAGACATCTTAAGGCCTCTTGGTGGAATATCACATACAGCAGTCTTCACATTGTTGGGGATCCATTCCACAAAATAGCTGCTGTTCTTGTTCTGTACATTAAGCATTTGCTCATCAACTTCCTTCATACTCATACGTCCTCTGAAGATGGTTGCTACAGTTAAGTATCTGCCATGGCGAGGATCACAAGCTGCCATCATGTTTTTGGCATCAAACATCTGCTGAGTTAGTTCTGGAACGGAGAGGGCTCTGTACTGTTGGCTACCTCTTGAAGTGAGGGGAGCAAAACCTGGCATGAAGAAATGAAGTCGGGGGAATGGGACCATGTTTACAGCCAATTTTCGGAGATCAGCATTCAATTGACCAGGGAACCTCAAGCAAGTAGTGACACCGGACATTGTTACGGAAACAAGATGATTGAGATCACCATATGTGGGTGTAGTGAGCTTCAATGTACGGAAGCAAATGTCGTACAGAGCTTCGTTGTCAATACAATAGGTTTCATCAGTGTTTTCAACCAACTGGTGAACAGAGAGGGTTGCATTGTATGGTTCTACAACTGTATCCGAAACCTAAAAAAGATATAAATATTTAAAATGCATATGAATTCAAACACACACATCTTACATAAAACAATTCAGATAAATACTAATTTCACATTATGAAATGGACTAATTTACAAAACATTAATATAAGATCTAGAAAACATAAAAATCTAAGCAAATTTGACTTTGAAATATCACATGTTAAGAGTTTCACAATTTGAATAACCATAGTAAAGATTATTAGAAGGGAAATATATACTCAGCTGTAGAAATTTCATGATCATCCAATCCGTTGATAAATTTATGGATAAGCAAGAAATTTGAAAAAATACTGCGAAAACAAAAATTTTCCATAGTTTCAAAACTTTGAAAAATATTCTTATGAATTCTTTTATCTTAATATTTAAACTAACTAAAGGGACACTCTTATAATCGACATCCAGCAGAGTAAAACTGACATCACTCTAAATGATTAAAGGGAATCGAGTTACTAGAGTAAATTATCATCTAAAAAGAATTTTTTCATATAATTCAATTTTTCAACAAAATTAGGTAAAAAACGTTCTAAATATCTCATGTTCCTACATCAAATCAACCTTTTAAAATGATTAATGCTCTAAAAGGATAGAAAAAGCTCATCTGCAGGGTTGCTACTTATTCCCAGTTGACAGAATTGCCATTTGGCATGAAAGTCTTACGAAATCAGATTAAATTAGGATTGATTGATTATTAACGTCGCACTGTTTAGCTACATGGTTTTTGGCAATGGACCACGTAATTTTGAACCATGGTCAAGTGACGTGGATGACACCCGAGCTGGCACCCCCCTCTCCTAACTACCACACCAACAGGAAGACGTTTCAGCTCTCGACAGATTTAACGAGCATCGCTGCCCTACACAGCGGGTCTTTAGTGGTAATGGGCTCGAACTCGTGACAAAGCAAGCCACGGTCTGATACCTATACCACTCGGCTACCGCAGCCACAGATTAAACTAAATTAGGATCAAACCCAGAAGTAGCTATTTTCCTTAGAATGGTCTAAAATAATTTGCCCAAATTTTTAAAATTTTCGATAAAGAATCACTGGTATGGAAAACTAGAAAATTTATAATGTCGTATATTGAGACAGTCATTTAACAAAAAATAAAAGACAATACAACATCTATTGAGGAAAATAACTCATTTTTACCTTAGGCGAGGGCATTACACTGAATGTATTCATGATTCTGTCAGGATATTCTTCTCTAATTTTTGAGATCAGTAATGTACCCATCCCAGACCCAGTTCCTCCTCCGAGGGAGTGTGCAAGTTGGAAGCCTTGTAAACAATCACAGCTTTCAGCTTCTTTTCTGACTACATCTAACACAGTATCTACAAGCTCAGCTCCTTCTGTGTAGTGACCCTTGGCCCAGTTGTTACCAGCACCACTTTGGCCTAAATTAAAGAATTTAATGAACTTAAAATTGATATAAAAATCTCTGGTGTTATAATTATGTTTAATAAATACCGAAATAAACTCTTAGCTAAGCTGCACTTTTTTTTCCCAATGCTATCGCTACTGAAAATTGGGTGTGGCTTAGAATCAAAGGGAAAAAACAACTACTTTATCAACAATAATTTTAAAAAAAAGCTAAATAATATCAATGTTTGAACAATTTTTACTAAGCACATGCATATATCCATATTGTTGGGAAAAAATGTACTCTAGCAAACTTAATTTTGTTGAACCTGTTTCCTCTAACATCCAAGTCTTGTGCAAAACGATTTTCACTTTATAAACAGAGAAAAATAATTTTTCAAATATAAGCTATAGGGAATCTTGGCTATTCAGGTAGCACTGAAATAATTGATTTTTAGTAGATCACATAGGGTGGACAATTTAAATGCAAGTATCAAACAATGTTTTACATTAAATGCAATTTGTAAGCTTTAAAATAGTTAAAAATTATTCTTACAAATTTATCTTCTTTCCAGTTTTTAATACTTTTTTTAATTTGGGCATTAATATGCAAGCATATGACATTATTGTCATTTTTTCTGCAAGTATATATTATATACTTTTTTAAAATTAAATTAAAAAAATTTCTTTGGAAATCAAGTCTTTTTAAATATTGCATTTTTTTATTACATTAATGATTTTTAAATTAAATTGGCTTAACAGTGAAAATCGATCAATCCCTTGTGTCCATTAACTCTCGGAGAAGTAGATATGGGGGGAGGGGGAAGGATGCTCCTTTCTCAGATCCTGAATAGATTAAAAGGGCTCCAGTTTTACATTTTAAACAATTCCAATTATGCAACACTCATACTGTAGGCATTACTTTGATAACTTCATAAATAAAAACAAAAATGGTTTGCCATTCCTAATACTTGTCATAGGAAACTAAAAAAATAAGACCGATTTCATTGTTAACATCCTAGTTGATGAATAAATCAAAATGTTCAGATTTTAAATTCTACCATTTCTAGATATTTTAATTTAATCCCATTGCATGACTTTTGAATCTTATAGTGATGTTTGTTCTGATTCAAAATGGTAATGCTTTTAAACTTTTTTGATGCACTAGGAAATTTAAATGATTTGAATTCTTTTATTTAATATACCATATTAATATTCTATTATCAACATTAAAAAATGACATTAATTTCAGGTAAAAAATTCTGAAGTTTATAAGTTTAATAATTTTAACTCTGTTAAACCAAAATTTGAATTTCATTTTACACTTCAAAACTGAATTCTTGCACAACAAAATGATCTGTAATAACTGCTTCAATTAAAACCCATTTCCTCCAAATGGTTTCACATTTACTCCAAGGTATCTCATAGAAACTTAATTAGTTAATGAATATAACTAACCAAAAATAAAATTATCAGGTCTAAATAATTGCCCAAAAGGACCAGATCGGACAGAGTCCATGGTACCAGGCTCCAAGTCCAAAAGAATTGCTCTGGGAACATATTTTCCACCTGAAAAAAAAAAAATCAATGGATATAAAATTAATACATATAAAATAAAAATATTTAATCTAATCATAAACAAAAGAAAGACATCTACCAAAATTAATTAAAATTGCCTAACTATTAACTATTTTTAATTAGAATAATTTTAGTTATACTGAATTTTTTAATTAGCTATTTAGTTTAGTTACTAAAATTATATATTTGTAATTAGGAAAACATGCACACAAATATGAATCTTTTTTTTTTGACACATCTTACTGATTTCATGTTTCAACACATTTTTCTGACAAATCAATAAAAAAAAAAATATTGAAAAGCAAATCTTACCAGAGGCTTCATTGTAATATACATTTATTCTTTCTAGTTGCAAATCGGAATCTCCGTGATAGGAACCAGTTGGGTCAATTCCATGCTCATCGGAGATGACCTCCCAAAACTAGAAGAGAATAGTAAATTAAAAGAAATTATGCATAAAAACAAATACAAATTTTTAATTCCACAATTTCTTATGCAAGCCAAAAAAGTTATAGATCAATAAAAATTATATAAAAGATCTAATTAAAATTACCAAGAATAAAAACAAACAAGTCTAATTAATAATCATTCATTAAAACAATGGTTGTATTCATTTAAAGAACTTGTTGTGTTTTCATACCATTAAATTATTTATTTTACAATAACATAGTAAAATCCACTAAATAATACCAGAAATCCTCTAATTAATGTCATTTACATGTTTTTAAAAGCAACTGGTCGACGTTAAAATATATAAAACTGATTAGGAACCACGTAGTCACACCCCAATGAATCATCACTAGACGTCAAAGGCACCGGTTTCTCGCAGAAACAGAAACTCAAATATCGTTGGTTTATAAATGTCGCTATTTGACGAAGAAAAAATGTGTTCCCCTATTTCTTTTTATTACAAAAATTATGTTTAGAAAAGGTTTTAAAGTCTCAAAATCTAAGAATTTTCAAAACAAAACCAAAACCTAAACAAACAGCAGCAGAATCTACTAAAGGCATAATAATAAATATGAACGCTCTATAAGAAATAGTTATTTTAACTAGTACACAGTAGATAACACACACAAGTAAACTAGAAATAAAAATAGTATTTAAAACAGACAAACTCTGAAAACAATAGATGAGCTGACCACACCCTAAAATGTCAGGATTGAGTTTTAATTCACATTTAAGTAAATATAATTCTAACAGTTTAATTTCTAAAATATTATATATGAATAAAATTAAATTACCTTTGCTCCGATTTGGTTTCCGCACTGACCAGCCTGAACGTGGACGATTTCCCTCATTTTTATAAAGTCACTTTAATACTAGAAAAGCCGGGACACAATACCGCTACCGCCGATTAGTCTGTAACGAATGTTTGAAACTGACGCTGGACAATCAGCCCTAGAAAGAATCGGCAGGAAGTGCGGTAACTACGTAAAAATCCGGGACTGCGACGCTGCGTCACCGGATTGGTTGATTCCTCATCTTCTTTTTCAAACTTCAGAACAACACGGAGGCTGAGCACAAGGTCAACAGCTTCTTATCCCTTTCGAGTAAAAGCAAAAAGCAATCATCATGGCGGCTCTTTCAGTAGGTGTACAATAATGAGTGCTGAAAGGCTTCTTTTTTCTTACCTTATTCGGAATTCTTTTTAGAACAAGTAGCAGAGCAATGTCCTTAAATGTGAAGATAGGTGTTGTTCTAAAACCATTTGTGAAGAAAATATGGAACTCGAATGTTGTGTTTCGATATTTCTTTTACTTAAAAAATAAAAATATGTATAAAACAATCTTTTGTTCTCACATAAATTCCTCAATATCTGTGTAATCATACGAGAGGTTGTTTTGGTTCCATATAGTGCAATTGGGAAACATTTTCTGCCTAACATATTCTGTTTAAAATCATCGTGATCAATCAGCTATTTTTATTTTATGAAAACGAAAATTGATAAGGAGAAATAAATCATTCGCTTGTGATGCTGATTCTGAAATAAAATTCTACAATCCAAGCAGAAATTATTTTTAAAAACGCACAGTAAAACAAAATTTTTTTAAGAATGGATATGCATATTTTTTGAAGCAATGAACAAAATTCATGAGAGCAAGAAATAAATACTCTCGCATTAAAAAAAAAGAATTAAATATGAGATAAATTTGTATTCATTTTTTAATTTTGACGTATAAATACTTGACAGAAAAGGATATCTGAAGTTGAATTATTTAGATTTATACCACATTTGAAAGAGCACATTTTTTATATCTATGATCTATATATATATAAATTGAAATGTTTAATTTTCTTTTCTAATTTTTTCAATGACATTTAATATTAGTATATTGCTGAAAGTAAAATATTTCTCTTAACCTCTTTTGTTCGAAGAAAAGTGAAAAAAAATATTTTTTTTTATTCATACTTTTCGTATACGCTTGAATATACGTATATTGAGAATCATATTTAAAAAAAAAGAAGATATTTTGTGTGTTGAAATTAATCTTTTAAAGCAGATACTTATTTTCAAAAAAAACTTTGAGAATTTTTTTATTTGCTAAAAATTTCTGTTGCTTGGTTTAAAAATTCCATCTAAAAGTGACTTTTCAAAAAACGCTTTATACATGATACAAAAACAAAAAAATACAGTTAATTATTTGCAATGAAAAATCACATACTAACTATTTACTGAATATTTTAGTTCTTTATTGACAGATTATGATTATTTCGAGTAGGATTAAATGTTGTTTAATTAAAACGCTTACTAGTTTGATTTTAATCGCAATTTTCACATAAGACGTTTATGCTTCTTTATCCTCAATTTTTTGAAACAGAAATCGAAAAAGATTATTACTACAAAGTTAACAAAAAACTTCAAATCAGCCATTTTTAATTAGATTTTTTTTTTTTTTTTTTTTGTATGAAAGTCTGTTAAATTGATTTAAAAAAAAAATTCCAGAGGAAGATTATTTTGCTTCAAGACAGATGTGATATTTGTCCAATGAAAAAAAGCGTTATCCGAGTGTTATGAAATACCCACTTCAGCACAATGTATTATTGAAACATAATTTTTTTATATTTGTGTTCTAATTAAAATCAGGAAAAAGATATATATGTCTCAGATTTTACATACTTGTCATAATTGCCTTTAAATATGATTCAAAAGAAAATTCTAAAACTACGTTTCTCTCCAAAAATGCAAGCTGCGTGCTGTGTTTTGAATCATAAAACCGTTTTTTTTTTTTTTATTTTTTTTTTATTGTTGCGTGAGTCATCATTTGATTGTTCTGTGCTCTGATTTGTGTAAATCCTTTTTTTATTGTAAAATATCGTGACTGTCTCATTTATTTCAGATTACTTATCATAATTCCTAGAACTTACCGATTACGTTAACAAATGTTATCATGTCGCGATATTAATAATGTTAAGTAACCATGCAGAAAGGTGACAGTATGAAAGAAAATTCCTTGTTAAGTTAAAAATTAGCAAGATGGGTCTATTTGGTACGAATGAACACATTTATCACTATTACTAGAATCTCTTAATTTTTAAAAATGTATTCTAATAAAAAAAATTCTTAATTTGTCAATACGGATTTCTGTGAGATCAAAAATAAGTAACAATAAATAGGATTTAGCAGTATTATTAACTACGAAAAATATTTTTTTTCATCCAATTGTAAAATACATACAGATTTATTGGGGGGGGGGGGAGTTAATTGTGTAGAATAAATCGATAACTTCCTATATTAATGAATTCTTGTCTAGACATATGATAACAACAAAAAAAGCAACGTTGGATTTGATTGGTTTCTAAATGTATCATACTATGTTAGTAGGAACACTACTACTGTAGCGTGTAAAGATCGCAGACAGACAGACGCTGAATGCCTGGTATTGATTATTAATGTTAGTGAAGTTGGGTACATTAGATGACGCATAATACGTCATAACTATAGGCGTTGGCAAAATGAAAAGGTAAATGGGAAAAGAGTAAGTCTTAAATCCAGATTTCAATATTTTGGATGAATTAGTTGAAACAGTATTTATTCAATTATAAATAGTAGCCAGTTTCATAAAAATTAAATCTTTTATTTTTATTTACAATTTTTGTTAAAAAGATTCAAGGGCAGTTTTTGAAGAAAAAAAAAGAAGAAATAAGACACGATAACAAATTTAGCTCGATTATCAGGGATAAAAAAATTTCAGCTTATTTCAATTCCAAATTTGTGATCTATTTATAAATAAGGATTTTATAATTAGTTTATTCTAATTTCAAAGCAAGACAAATTTTGATGACATCTTATAAAAAGAAAATCGTTTTCTAATATTTAAGGTTTCAATGAAATTCTCAAAAAAATCAGCTTCTGAAAAATTAAGAAAAAAACGTTGATAATTGGTTTTGTAGAAATTAAAAATCACTTGTGTAACTCAAAGAATGCCATAATAAGATTATAAAATTTATATATTAAGAAATAATAAAGGAATAAATGTTGTTCAAATTTATATATTGTGATTATTTTAATGCACTTATAAAAAGAATACAGATTTCAATTTTTATGATTATATGATAAATTATTTAATTTGTAAATGGTCATAACAATTGCCCCACTAACAGGTGAATTTGATTTTAAAAAGTCAGATTCGAAATTAAAGAGGTATGTAATAATTTCTCCGTTAAAATATTTCCAAGGTTGCCGCGATAAAAAGTTATCCTGTATAGGGACGTCTTAAGACTCTTTGAGGCCCTGTGCCCAGAGAAATCTTAAGATCTTTTGAGACCCTGAGTCCCTATGCAAAAGGAGGCCCTATTTGAGATCTTTAAAAGTAGACAGTATATAGCAGGGATGGCGAACCATTGGCACGCATGCCATTCCTGGCACGTGGTACAATATTTTGGGCACGCCAACGATCAAAATGGTTTGTATTTATTTCAAAATAAATTATAGTTAAAAAAAAATAAAAAAACACGCTTTTGTAGTTAATCGAACTAAAAAGTATAAAAATAATTCTTACTGTTAGAATAAAATGATTAACGAAAAATTAATGTCATTGGGGGTAAAAGCGTGGGATGCTCTATATTAATTCTTAAAATTTCTTACTAGTTCTATTCCGAAATGCGGAGTTAATGTAAAAATGTAGTACAAAGCACTCCATGCTTTTACCACAATGACATTAATTTTCTTGTTAATCATTTTATTCTTACATTAAGAATTATTTTATACTTTTTAGTTCGATTAACCATAACAGCGCGTTTTATAGTTTTTTTAAACTATAATTTATTTTTCATTTTTTAGTTCGATCTACAATAAAAACCTTTTTTTTTTCTTTCAGTTTTTATAACTATTATTTATCCTTTGTTGAATTTATCCTTGAGTTTGATATTTGAAGCCGGAATTACGTGGCTGCAAGAATCAGTCTTGCTCTTCAATGAATATTAATTAACGAGTCTAACGAGGGTATTTCTTCTCTCTGTTTACGGGACCTTGGATGAGTCCCATATCTTTATATTTCAAAGATTCCATCTGTATAGATACAGGTCCAAATAATAAAAGTGTGTAAAGAAGAAATATTAAATGTCAATCGTATTATCACCTTTTAGACGTATTGCTATAATGTTAATTCCTATCATCATTTCTAAACAAATTGCTTTATCAAAATAAAAAAAATATTTAGCAATTAGAACATAAATTTATCACTTTTTATACGTATTGCTATAATGTTAATTCGTATCATCACTTCTAAACATATTGCTTTATAAAAATAAAAAATATTTAGCAATTAGAGCATAAATTATTTTTATTCACATGCACGAGTCCTTATTTATTTATTTTTTTTATTTCCATTTTCAGAAAAACTAGACTTATATTATGGAACGAAAGAACATAAAGAACACTTTTTTTGTTTTATTTGTATTAACCACTAGCCTGTTTGCGGATTTAGGGTTGCACCTTAATCTTTTAGTCGCTAAATCTGAAATTAGTCACCAAACCTGGAAATGGCATTTGAAATTAGTCGTCAAATATGAAAATGGTTTATGCAGTAAGTCGCCAAATCTGGAAATGGTATACGGAATTAGTCGCCAAATCTATGAATCGTATTCCTAATTATCCGAATCAGGACAATAGAACAAAATTATGAAATTTTTGTATTGTCATCGGTCCTTGACAAGTGTGCCAAATTTCGAATTAATCTGACCTTTTAAAGTGGGTAAAAATCGAGTTCAAGATTCCATTACATACAAATGAAACTTATAAAATCGTGTTAATAACCAAGTTCAGTTCACAGAGCTGTTTTTCTGGATATCCAGAAGGCATTTGATCGAGTATGGATTAGTGGATTAATCTAAAAACTTATAATTTACAACTTCCCTCCCTCTCTCATTCACCTGATTAACTCTTACCTCACTAGCAGGTCTTAACAAGTGCGAGTCAAGGAAACTCTTTCTAAAGTTAAAACTGGGGTGCCCCAAGGTTCACTCCTCGGGGGGTCCAGTTATATTCAATATTCATATTAATGACATTCCAACCCACCCACACAGACTAGTATCAATATTTATGCTGATGATACTGCCATAGCTGCGACTTACAAAAATCACAACACGATCACAAAAACTCTTAACAATCACTTAACTCTACTAGAAAATTACTTCAATGCATGGAAAATTAAGCTTACCATCGACAAAACGGTTGCAGTACTATTCCCAAAGAAAAGAAAATCTGCAACACCACCAACGCTATACTCCACACCACTCCAATGGTCTCAAAATACAAAATATTTAGGACTCTTACTTGATAATAAACTTACCTGGAAACAACACAATACATGCGCGAAATAAATTCCGGAATGCTCTGAGACTAATTTGTCGGAATTCTTCAATGTCCGTAGAAAATAAGGTACTTTTCTACACAGCCGTTTTGCGACCCATCATGAGTTACGCCTGTTTTGTGTGTGCTAACAGTAATATTAAAAAACTAGAAATTTCACAAAATAAAACCATTCGCATGATTGTACGTACTAACGTGTACATGAAAAATTCTGGCACTTATAAAGCAATTAAACTTCCCACATTCAAAAACTATATCATGTGACATTCGCTATTAAATTTTTCGATTCATTACCTCTGATCAATAATATAAATATCATCAACCTGGAAAAATATATCCCACATGGCAGGCAATTCTAAAAGATTAAGGAGAATCCTCCTTGACTCTTATAACCCACCTTAACATTAAATTATTTAATTTGCCGATGGTGAGTGACTTGCTAAAATAAAAACTCCTAGCTCTCTAAAATTAATCTTATTAAATTTCTTTTTTAATTTTCAATAATTCACTGCACCCACACAGACAAGCTTCCCAATCTTTAATTCTCTCAATAGCTTCAGGGCAGCCAATCCAAAGCCATCTCCCTCTTAAAACGATCGTTGGAGAAGCTGTTTGGAGTACCTAGACCTGTCGGTCTCTAACCTCCTATCAGGTAATTTTGATATGCCTTTAGAGAGTTTTAATCTCCCTCTTCCAGTAACGAAGCAGACTCTCAGCAACTCAAGGAAGAACTTTGACTTCGTCACTTGGTACCTCGTAGCCACTCCTCCTTTCCACTTTCATACGACCAATCAGGTTGCTTGCTCTCCATCCAGGACTGCTATTTCCTCAGGCAACATCACTATATTGTGATGTGGTATGGAGGTTCGCTTCGCGAGCCATATGCCCAGCGACATCCAACGTAGATGTTCAATTCACTATGAAGTATTACGAAGGAACGTGAATGACCGGTCTTGATGCGGCGGGAAGTTTATTTGTGTTCGTTAATGTCTTGCCTTAGTTAAGCTGTGGACTACAATTGCTTATGATGCAAAATTTGTTTACGCATAGCATAGTCAAATTTATTGACAAAACTGTATTTTAAAGTTTATTTGTGTCATATTTACGATTTTTAAATGGTATTTAACATGGCTAGTTCAGAAAAAGAATAAAGAGGGCAAGATAGTAAGTGTAACAGAGAGAAATTCCAATTTGTTGAATCTAGAAATATGGCATTATTAGTGAAGGCGAAAAGCAGTGCGTGTTTTTTTGTTCTGGAATAGTGGTATGCAGAACATCGTCTGTAAAACGGCATTTTGATACAAATCTCGCAAATCTTCTTGTCGAAAAAGTAAACCACAGCAAAAATAATTAATTGCTTAAAAACCGATTGGCAGAGGACTCTAACTGAGCATGCATTCTACTAAAAATAATATCTTACAATCTTAATATAAGTTATTTGTCCATCCAATCTGCAACAACAGAACTCACACTAATGCTACTTTAATTTGAATTGCACGTATAACTAAAACATTCACAACTATTCAGTACACAAAAGGTATTTTTTCGTAGTGAATAAAGAGTTTTGTGTTCTTAGTATTTAGTTTTATTATTTTTCCGATAATCAAAAGTCCAGATTATTTGACGGCGCGTCTATACCTTATTAAACACTTGTTATGAACGTTTGGTTCTATAACATTTAAAAAATAGAAAAGTTGCTTGAAAGAATTCGAAGAGCACGTTCATTCCATTAGGCTTAGCTGAGCTAGCATCAAAACATTGCAACAAGTCTAATCAAAATATACCGACTGTTGCCAATCGGGTAAACTGAAGAAGGTTACAAGAAATTGTTTCCATATTTACAAATATAAATATAAATACAGTTAGATTACATAAAATACAAAATATAGTTAATTACAAATGCCTAAATATAAAATTATGAAATTCATTTTAAAAATTAATTATTTTTCAAATTATAATGTTCTATAATTTTATTACATTTTTATTTGTTTATTGATTACTTTTCAAAATATAATGTTCTATAACCTTATTATATTTTTCTTTGTTGAATTGAATAATATTTGTCTCAACACACTTCTTTAGAGAAAATGGCACGTTGATCCATAAAGATTCGCCATCCCTGCTGTAGTATTTGTGCGGCATATTGTTCTGTTAAAAGTGTAGTGCCTTACATGTTTCAGGGATATTTTTGAGCTAGGAACATATTCAGTGATTCAAATAAAATGTGTAAGAGTCAGCAAGTCAATAGTAATTTAGTGAAATACAAAATACCAAATCTATAAGTAAAATTACACCAATAGCAGTGGCGTAAAGGAGAATATTAAGGCCCTTAATAAAAGTAAGGTTTTGTGCCCAAAGCCAGATCTTACAAAGGATCCGGGATCATACATCAGTCAGACTAGAGTCCTGGGCCCCTTGCAATGCGGGGGTGTACGTTACGCTACTGACCAATAGTATAAGCTCTAAGAGTAATCTTTATAAATGGTACCTAACTGTAAACACAAATTACAAAATTTAAGCGTATTGTATGTAAGATTCTTTAATTCTACATACATACAAATATTTGGAAAAATCATTAGCTTATTTCTGTTGTATTATAACTATTCTGTACGTTATACAGTTTTTATATGGAAATTATCTCTTTTAAAATATTTTTTTAAAAATATTGCTGCCCTTGTGGAATTATTTTATGCATTATATATTTTATAATTAAATTTTACTGTATAATTATTATTTATAAATTAAAATAATTAGAATTTTATTATTTTGTAATGCAATGTCTGATTGTAAACAATAGTATAGGAAAGAGATATACCCTACGTCTCTGGGATCCCACGCCAGCATTGCAGGATTAAAACAAAAAAAATTCAAGAAATATTACACCAATTTTAAAGATAAAAAAGTCTGCCCTCGTGTTTGTAGGCTTATAATATCTAGAGCATTAATAAGATATGTTGTACTGAAATCTTTCTTTAAAACAGGGACCCCCACACTTTTTCCAACATCAACCCCTTTTAAAATAATACACTTGGAATTCTTTATAGATCCCTTACATTTTTCTTTATAATATACCCCATATAACATGTCATTATGCTAATAACTGCACAAAGACACTTGAAAATAATAATTCAACTAAGAATATATGAGCAAAAATTTTAAGAATTAGTTATTTATTAGATTTATTTTTTATTCTATTTATATATTCCATTTTATATGAGTTTACTTTATTCCTCCTCTTTACAGAACCTATATTATACTTATAAACATAAAAACGGATAGTATATTATCTAATAATTAGAAGCCCTAAAAGTAAAATAAAATTTTAAAACAGAAAAAATCGTCTCGTTGACCCTTTGTTAACACATGAAACACTGTGTAGTTCAGGGACGAGCAAACTACGGCCCGCCGGAAGTTGGGCGGACTGGAGACTAAGCCTTAATAATGTGACGTCTTCGATTGGGGTGAACCTCACCCATCTATTCATGCGAAGTTTTATGGCTCCAAACAGTCGTTAGGTGACAAGAACACGTGGCCATGGGGTCATTGTTTATTGTCTGACCTCGGACAAACGCAGACATCGAGTCTGGAAGTTGCAATATCTAAAGAGAGCCGGTGACAATAGGTTGACATATAGGCGAAGCCTGTATGAAAGCCGGTGCCGAGAGAATAGGGTTATAAAACCCAGGTGGTGTGATGAATAAGAGTGTTCAGAAGTTAGATGAGAATTATGGCGTGCTTAGATTTCAGAAAGACCAGGAATGTGTTTGTGTTTGCCGCACAAATAGGAGACGAATGTGGCCCTTGGACGAGGGCAGACCTTTTTTTTTGGCCTGCCAATGAGGAAGACGAGGGGCGTGTTGTGGACCCGCCCCTGGTGTTTAAAAGGGGTTGATTTTGAGGAGAGAGCCCTAGAGGGAGAAACTTGGAGAGAGCCCTGGGGTGAGACAGGAAGGAGAGACCTGGAGGGAGACAGATAGCGAGCCCTGGAGTGAGACGGATAGAGAGCCCTGGAGTGAGACGGATAGAGAGCCCTGGAGTGATACAGAGATCTAGCCCTGGATGGAGACAGAGTGGAGAGCCCTGGATGGAAAACTTGATGTAGAGCCCTGGAAGGAGAAAACTGGATAGGAGCCCTGAAAAGAAAAGGGAATAGCGAGTGCCTTTCGGAATAAGGATTGAACTCCCGTGAAATAGACTGTCCGCCCGGCTTGGCATATTTATTGGACTTTTTAGTAACCTATGAAGCAAATAAATACTGCTTTAATTTTAAAATGAGGCTGTGACAAATTTTCTTGTTTGCTAACTACTCATGACGTTACAATAAGATCATAATTTGAATAATTTCAACGGTCCAGTATTCACCGAAAAACTGGGAATTTTGGATGATGTATCAACTTATAAGGGATCTATTTGCGAACCTCCTACTAATCCTCTTGGGGAAAAACTGCTTTTTTAAATATTATTCTATTGAAAACTTACTCCCGAAGAAGATGTGACTAATGGAAATCACACAAGGCTTATATTTAGGTATTAACTTTAAGGTTCGATTGATTGATTGAATATTAACGTCACACTGTTCAGCTGCACGAGGGCTTTTGAACCATGGTCAAGTGACGTGGACGACACCTGAGCTGGCACTCCCCTCTCCTAACTACCACACCAACAGGAGGACGTTTCAGCTCTCGACAGATTTAACGTGCATCGCTGTCCTACACAGCGGGTCTTTAGTGGTACTGGGATCGAACTCGTGAGAAAGCAAGTCACGATCCGATACGTATACCACTCGGCTACCGCGGCCACAACTTTCAGGTTCGAGAGAGATGTTAGGAGCAAGATAATAGAAGTTAGTGATTAACGAAAAGTAATAGAAAGCTAATGGAGAGTGATTCGTAGATTATTAGCTTAATATTTAAAATTGAAGATAGATAATTTGGTCAATTAGATATTTAAATTGGAATAGTGTCGGCTTGAAGTAGATTAACTTAGAACGGGGTTTCAATTATTTGAAACGTGTGTTGCCAAGACGTTCCAAGAGAGTAAGTGATTCAATTTATAATTAAACATTAATTATCTCGTGTACACTTCGCTTTTGCTCCCATATTACTTAAAGATGCATTTCTTAACCTGGGTTGTTGAGACTTGTTAATAAATTATATTTGTTTTGACTCACTGATGGACCAGAGAGCTCATCCATCACAAACTGGCTACGTCAGTGCTGATTTAAGCTTATTACGAGGCCTGGGCACAGAAGATCCACCTCCCCCTCGACACTGGAAGATCGAAATTTATAACCAGAAAATCCAATTAAAAACCTGAAGGAAGGAAAGATTCGTTCTGGGTACCTTCCGTTCCGAACGCAAGTACGTAACCAATCACGCCAAAACGATCGTCAACGCGTGATGCTGGTACTAGTTCATATAGATATCACACCGCCACATACTCCCCCGCCAGTGTTTCGGCGAATAGGCGAACAACGATACCATATTCGTGGCGAGTATGTAAGCAGTTGCGTCACTTGGTGGGTTGCGTCATTCGTGCGAGACGGCTTTGAGAATTGCGTCATTTGTGTGAGATGACTTTGATTGCGTCATTTGTGTGAGACGACTTGAGAATTGCGTCATTTGTGTGACGGTTTGATTGCGTCATTTGTGTGAGACGACTTTTGAGAATTGCATCAATGTTTGACGGCTTAGTTGCTTGTGCGGTGGATAGATGGCGCCACGACTGCGGCGCGTGAAGGGTGCGGTTCCTTTGCACGGCCAGGGTCACCAATGAAGGAAGGAAGGCTCGTTCTGGGTACCTTCCGTTCCGAACGCAAGTACGTAACCAATCATGCCAAAATGATCGTCAATGCGTGATGTTGGTACTAGTTCATATAGATATCACACCGCCACAAACCATAAAGCCCACTTTATCCTGGACCCCTGGGTGCCCGCCCCAAACACCCAATGGATAAACCGGCACTGGGCTGACCATCGTCCACGTATAGGCATACGCCTACCACCAGACACCATCGTTGCTGCTTTAGTCGAAAGGTGGCAGTTGGTCGAGCAGGTTTGTGCGATTGTAAGTCTTGCACATATTTATTTGTTTCGGATTATTGTTTGTACGAGTATTTGACAACGCGTATGCTATGTACTGTCTACTTTTAAGGGTCATAAGTGAGGCCTACATTTGTGTAAGGCAGTGTTTCCCAAAATGTGGTACCCGTACCCCCAGGAGTACGGGAGGAGTTTAATGGGGGTCCGCGTTGCACCACCGTGCTTAGCTGCGCCTAATTCTACGTTCTCATGAATCAAGTCTTTAAAACAACTTCATCCTTCTCATTAATCTAAATAAATATTATTTATAAAATAACTTTTACTTATATTTTTATATGAATAATTTTATTACTTCTTTCTTATTAGTTTGTGTAAGTCAAGTCATAAAAACAAGAATATACATATGTGTGTGTGTGTGTGTTTTGATTGTTATTAAAGTACATCCATTTTTTTTTTTTTTTTTTTTTTTTTTTTGACCATGGTTACTCAGCTTTACGAAAATTACACAAGGGGTACACAATGTGAAAAGTTTGGAAAACACTGGTGTAGGGACCCAGGGCCAACAATTCAGTAAGGTTCCAGGTCCTAAAGAAATTTTAAGACGTCCCTGTATATATATTCCATTGTGATTTAGCATTTTTAGATTCCTAAAATGTTTATATTCATCATAAATTTCTTATATATTAAACCTCTGAATATGTATAAGAGTAAACGAGATTTTACCCATAACTAATAAACCACGCTTTCTTGTCCAGATTCTAAATTCTTTATTATCAAATAACTCAGAATGAATGAAATATATGTAAGGAAACATCGTCATTTATACGCCCGAAAGACCTAGAAGGAAGCATGCTCTATTAGCGTTGCTTACATGAAAGGCTTCGAAGTTTTAAGAATGTTATTATCTCGATCGACATCTTCACGAAACCGTGAAGCCAGACAGTCAGCGAACAATGGATGGCCTGTCTTCTTGGCTCAATAAGTTAGTTCCCAGACGGAGTGTCTTTTTTTTTTTTTTTTTTTTTTTTATACCCATCCTTAGAGGTCAAATGTACTTATTGTTCCATTTCTTGTTTGCTATACAGGCAATGAGTATTTATTGCTGAAACTGATGGGAAACACTAGAAGTTATTTTGAAAAATTATTGCAAGATTATGCTATCGGAAATTTTATGTGTGTGTGAATCATTTTGATAAGTTAATTTATCTCTAACTCGCGTTTGTGCGGTTGGTAATTGAAATTCAACTGAAGTTTACTAACAAAACGTACTTTCTTGATATTCTCTAGAATATTTTGATATTTTGCATTATTCTTATCTTTATAATAAGGAAGAAAAATATATAACTGAAAATTCAAGATTTAAATGTACTAATTAATACTACACATTGCTATTTTTGAATAACCCCATAAAAAATGTGAATTTTAAATATATATTTCGACACAACATAAAACTGTTGCAAGCAGTGGCGTACACAAGGGGGGGGGGCCCGGGGGGCCCGCCCCCCCCCAAAGCTCTTGATTTTTTTTCCGATTGATTATAATTCTAAGTATATAGTACGTAAAATTTAATTAAGTAGTTGTTATTAAAAAACTAAATATTGAATAAATACCGCAAAATCCGGCGTATATCACGCACCTACACTTTCAAGCGAAATCTTAATTTTTAGGTATATTCGCCGTATAACGCGCACCCCCTTTTTAACGAAGAAATCTGAAATATTAATATACATTGTTTTTATGTTTTGAAGTAATTTATTCAAGGAATTATCCCAGACTTTTGTGAAAAAATAGTATACTTCTAGAACTACAATTGTTCTTGTTCATAAGGTAAGTTGTTTCTTTTAAATAAACACTGTATCGATACATCTAGAAGTAAGTTTTTTTTTATGTCCATCCTTTTTGTTATTTTTAAAGCTATCGTTTTTATACCCGGTGTATAACGCGCACCCTTAATTTTCGATCTTATTTTTTGTGTTCAAACTGCGCGTTATACGCCAGATTTTACGGTAATTAGTTTTTTACTGTGTTTTGTTCCTAAAAATCGACAAAATCAAAAAGAGCCTGATACAAGATTGGTGAACTTTCGGCCCCGGCCCCCCCCCCCCCTGAAAAATTTCTCTGTGCGCTACTGGTTGCAAGTATTCACAATCTAAAATAAATTATTTTGAAATTCGATTTCTCTTATAATCCGTACTCTTTGCAGGGTATTTCATGGCATTGCAAAGCAATACATTCTGTTTAAGCTATTAATATCTAAGTCTTTGCATTTAGCTTTCGATTGTATTGAAAAACATTCGTATTGCCCTGGCATCTTGATTTATAAAGGAGATGATGACTTGAATTTCTAAAGTAGAAATATATTTATTATTTATGCCCCTTTATGTTCCTCCTTCATATACTTTTTTCCCCCAAACCCCATTTATAGCGGATCTCTACTCAACAAAACAAACATGCTTGTCAAATCTCAAATCTGTAGGTCTATTTGTTCAAAAAACGGTAATTTTTGTCATCCATAACTTTCCCGTAACCCTCACAAATCCTCTTGGGTTTGATTGAATATTAACGTCGCACTGTTTAGCTACACAAGGGCTTTTGGCGACGGACCACGTAATTTTGAACCATGGTCAAGTGACGTGGATGACACCTGAGCTGGCACCCCCCTCTCCTAACTACCACACCACACCAACGGGAGGACGTTTCAGCTCTCGACAAATTTAACGTGCATCGCTGCCCTACACGGCGGGTCTTTAGTGGTACTGGGCTCGAACTCGTGACAAGGCAAGCCACGGTCCGATACCAAATCCTCTTGGGAGTCGATTTCCTTCCTCAGCGGATATCTGCGCAATAAAAGAGACATATTTGCCGAATTTCAAGTTTGTTGATGTGACAGTTCAAAAAAGAAATTTTTTGTTTTCTCATCCCTGACAATCCCCTTGGAATTCAATTTCCACAAAATTCTTTCTTAGAAAATATCTACACAGCAAAATAAACATACTTACCAAATTTCAAGTTTGTAAGTCCAATGATTTAAAAAAAAAAAAGGGAATTTTTTATTCATACCTTCCTTGTAACATCCCTTGGCAGTGTATTTCCGCGAAACCCCCTCTCTTACAGGATATCTACTCAACAAAAGAAACATGTCTGTAAAATTGGTTGATCAGGAGATTTCGAGGTAAATGAAAGAGTGTGAGCCGATTTTTTTTTCTTTATGTATATCGATGAAGAAGCTTCTAAGAATACAATTTCAAATAAATTTGCAGTAAAAGATAGAGAAGACTAATTGTGAGTAGAATTTTGAATCATTCGTTTGGAAAATTGCATGATATATCCTAACTAAATCTCTATAAATCCGTCTTTTATACTAGCATATAAATTTTGAAGACATTGTGATACTTCTAAACATTTCTTTTCGTATGTTAAGCTTTTTCTGAAGAAGAAAAGTTAATCTCGGATTGATTTTTAAATGTGAAATGTGAATTTAAGAAATTTTATTTTATTTTACTATTTATTTATTTTTGAATTTAGAAAAATATACGGAAAATTGAAGAAAAAAAAAAAAAAAAAAAAAAACTGATCAGCTGAATTTGAATAAAAATGAAAACTCCAGCATGAACTCTCCAGCATGAAAACATAATAAAGTAACTCAACAGCTTAGCAATTATCAAACAGATACATGATATTCAGTAAATTATAAGTGGAAAATATTTGTAGAATTACTTATCTCCTTAATAAATTACTAAATGCAATAATCATATTGAAAATTAAATTTAAGCTATTAAAAATATCACGAGATATGGGAAATAAAAAAATGTCATTTCGAAGCGATATAAATTATCTGAAATATATTAAATGATCATATTTGTATAAAAATGTACAAAGTTTATTAAAATTTGTAAAAGTAACTAATACTTTTTTCACAATTACAAACCAGTATGAAAACATAATGAAACAAATCAATACTTTCACAACGATCCGTGAGAAAAGTAGAACTCATATAAAAGATCCACATTCAATTCTGAAAGCTACAGAATCGATATTATGTCACCAAATGCATATGTACTGCAATCAAATAGAAACTAGGAAGTGCTAAACGCGATTGCTTGTTCTACGCTTTTACTGTAGATGTAAAATGATTCAAAAGCAGATATATACTGAAGAATGAACAAAAGATGAATCATCGAAGTGAAAAGCTTCTACCCACTCTTTTTTGACTGAGAATAAAATTTTCCATAAAGCAGGATTAAAAAAAGTTTTTTTTTATTATATATATATATATATATATATATAAATGTATCCTTAAATATGTATAAATGCTTTGTCTTTTCAAAAAATTCATTGTAAATGGCATTAAATGGAATTTGAAGAAAAATTTGAGTCGGGAGAAAAATCGTCTGCTTTTAGTGCAGAAAAAATTAGTACTAGTTGATATGATGAATTATTTAAATTTTTTTAAAAGGTTTGCCAATTACTTAATTAAAACTGAATTTAAATCAATAACGAGCAACCTATTTCTTAGAATTTTTCTATATTCATTTGAAATAAATTGACGTTTTTTTATGTGATGAAAATAGGAAACTTTAATTTTTGAGGTAATTACGTTCAGAACCATGTTATTGAAAAAGCGTATAAATAAATAGTTTTTGTAGAGTCGTTTAAATTAGAATAAGCATAAAGAATTTTTTTAAAGAATATTTTTACAAAAGAAATTATTTAAACGCAATTTTTCGACAAAAAATGAAGAATGACATATTTTTAAAACATTCTCTTTTTATGAAAAATGCTTCTTGAATAATAATTTATATAGAGAGATAAAATTTGTATATATGTTACCGTTAAAGTGTATAATTCAGTTATTTCATAGAATAACTATAGGTATATCATAAAATAACTTGACAAATTAGTTAAAGTACATAATAGATGAACAATTACCTAGTTATTCAATGAAATTAAAGATATATCGTGAAAGAGAAAAATAATCAATTTCAAAGATGTTTTATAAATTAATTGATTTTAAATAGCTAAAATCTCTCGAAAAATACATTTTATCCCTTTTGCGGATGAATAATTGATAAATAATAAGGGAAAGCAGAGATGATATAATTTATTATATCGCTCATATTGCTATTAGTTAAACAGAAAAGGGGAAAAAAGAATATGTTGCAAAAATAGATTATATTTTAATATTATCAACAAAAATATATGCTGTGAAGAAAAACTGTTGCTTCATAAAAACACTGTGAAAACTTTTTAAAACAAAAATGCAAGATAATATTAATTAAAATTTTATGAGATATCTTTATTTTATTTTTCATTATTTATTAGTGCAAGGATTGCTGTGATGACACTTTGGATTGAACTGCGTATTACTTTCGAAACTAGCACACTGTTTAGTATTACACATTTTTTTTTTTTTTACACGAGCACTTTTTAAATCCTTGTCCAGTACCGCAACTTTGGGCTTTTGCGACAGATCGAAGCGTTTTGTCAATATTTGGAACTTCTTCAATGGAAATTAATTCTCGCTGACACATACTGAACTGATATCTAGAGTACAATTATTTTATTCAGCTTAATCGAAAAAATTCTTCCTAAAGCAGCTAGAACTGGTTCACAGAACTTTCGAGTGTCGCATTTCATACTTTAATAATCAAGTAATCGTTATTCTATAGGGTACCTAGTTAAATCGTAGAATTCAATAATTTTATATACTTTAATGTATTATACTTTATTATTATATACTTTTATATACTTTATATTATATACTTTAATGTAATACTACGTTCGGAACCAGGATTTTAAAAAAGCGCATAAATGGATAATTTTCATGATATTTAGTGTCACTTAGATTAGAATACATATATACAATTGTTTTAAGGACATTATGACAAAAAAAATTATTTAAATACAATATTTTGGCAAAAAATTAACAGAATCTTTTTTCCAAATGTTCTTCTTTTGTAAAAAATGCTTCTATTGTATTAATATTTTGCCTGCATATAGCTCAGACCTCTGTACAGAGGCTCAACTATGATTTTTGAAAAATTCACATTATTTTCAGAGTTACAACCATTTGAAATAATTATCGGCGTATTTTCTTAAAATTTCTCCCTTCTGTTTTCGTAAAACATGGATAAACAGATTTCCGAGTTATGCATTTCAAAAATTCTAGTTGAGCCTCTGTACAGATGTCTGAGCTGAATACAGGTGTAAATATTAATACAATAGAAGAATTTTTTACAAAAGGAGAACATTTGGAAAAAAGGTTATCCTAAGTTAATTTTTTGCCAAAATAGTGTATTTAAATAATTTTTTTTGTCATAATGTCCTTAAAAAAATTGTATACATGTATTCTAATCTAAGTGACACTAAATATCATAAATATTATCCATTTACGCGCTTTTGCAAAATCACGGTTCCGAACGTAGTCGGATACCTTAACTGACTGATCTAGTTATTTCATGAAATATCTAGTTATTCTATGAAATAAATTATTTCACGCTTTAACGATAATATATAAAACTAGAACTTCTCAACAGACCCTGAACTGGGAATTTTGAAATACTAACGTTATTTTCAGAGTTAAGATCAGTTGGAATAATAAAGGTTTTTTTTGTTAAAATTTCTTTACACAGATATATTTAAATACGAAATATTTCAAAAATCCTAGTTTAGGCTCGGTTAATACATAGTGGTTTGTAGGGACCGTTGTATTACTTCGTGTAAAACTATATTTCATTTTATATGCGTTTTCACGTTAAACGTATATCACTGTATTTTGAGTCCACAAAAAAGTTGTTTAACAACTGTATGTTCAGAATCGTGTCAAATTGAAATTAACAAATTATACCTCTGATTTGTGATTTGAAGTAGAACTGTGCAGGGTTTGCCTAAAAATGTTTTTTTTGTTCAACTATATTGAAAAGGAATTTATATATTTTATGTTGTTTATTTCGTATTTTAAAATAAACATGTGTAAAGATACATAACATATGCACAATTTGATTTTTAATTTATGTTGAAGGAATAGTTATACCGAATGTTGTTTATTTTTATCTTAATAAATAGCTTTAATGCTTTAAAATTAATATATAATATAAAACTCTAAACTAATCTCTCTCTATAATCTTGACTTCTATTCCCTGAATTAGCATGGATTATCAAGGAATTGAATTAGATCAAGTATTTTCTGCAGTGTAATACCCTAAATCATATTGGCAGATTGGTTTGGCACGACATAACTTCAACGTGGCCGACCCATGTTCTAGTGCCTG
This sequence comes from Trichonephila inaurata madagascariensis, assembly GCA_019973955.1. Taxonomy (NCBI): domain Eukaryota; kingdom Metazoa; phylum Arthropoda; class Arachnida; order Araneae; family Nephilidae; genus Trichonephila; species Trichonephila inaurata. The sequence goes on along the minus strand of BMAV01026637.1, from coordinate 64,474 downwards.
AACATGTACTTAATGTGTATCTTTAACCCTTTCATAACTAAGAGCAACATTTTTTCTACTTAAAATTAGTGATTGTCGTATTTGATGATAACATTATCTGCACTTCTATACAGAACGTCAAAATAGAACACATGCTGAACGCAGTTACGCTAACGGAAACGTTTAGAAAAAAATAGTAATAAAAGCGTCATCATATCAATTGGCGCCAATGATAAAACCTTTTTGAAGGCTTCATTCTTATTACTTATTTCCTTTTATTGTGTCGTGTAATAATATAGGGACGTCTTTATGCATGGGACAACTGGGCCCGGGCTTCAACTGTAATAGGGGCCTCGTCTCGTTCTCGACACAACCTTAATAAAATAATAATTCGAATAATTTCAATGGTCAAATGTTATTTCCGGTTGTATTCTCCGAAAAACTGGGAATTTCGGACGATATGTCAAATGGCTACAAGTGTTGTTGTAATGTTACTTATGCCACCTGATCGACAGTAACAGCGAATCAAGGTCCACGAAATTCATCGCGGCTAAGGGCTAGATTTTTACGCCTTCGCTTTGAGCACCATGCAAATGACGGTACAATTTTGCTCGGTTCCACCCCAATTTTGAAGGAGAACACCCTGGGGGTGGTCAGGGTCCTCCCATCTCTCTTTCCCTTCTACCAACCTCACGAGAGGACTTGCGGCTCGACGGCTATTTAAAGTACCTCATGTGCCTATTTAAAGTACAAACATCTATGCCTTCTCTGGGATTCGAACCCAGTCTCTGCGGAACCGCAGTCAGCTTCACTAACCACCAGTAGCGCACACAAAATTTTTTCAAGGGGAGGTCCGGTGTCGAAAGTTCACCATTCTTGTATCATACTCCTTTGGATTTTGTCGATATTCGGAAACAAAACACAGTAAAAAACTAATTATTGAATAAATAATTAGCATTAATTAATAAAATTAATCATTAATAACAAATAATTAAATTTTACGTACTATATACTTAAAATTATAATCAATCGGAAAAAAAATCAAGGGCTTTGGGGGGGGGGAAGGGGGCCCGGACCCCAGGACCCTTCCCCCCTTGCGTGCGCCACTGCTAACCACTATACCGGATGGGCGGCTACTAGCTACATGTGATACCGTCTTCCACGTTCAGGCCTTAGCCTATGGCTATACACCATCATTACTCATGCAGTCAAAAGGCAGTAATCGGTTTGAGAAGATCGTAAGTCATGCACATTTATTTGTTCCGGGTTATTGTTTATACGAGTATTTGACAATGTATGCTATGTACTGTCTACTTTTAAGGTTCGTAGGTGGGGCCTATTTTTGCGTTGGGGCCCAGGGCTTCAAGAAATCTTAAAACGTCCCTGTAATAATATATTACTGATTTTTCTCCCTTGTTTTGTGTTATTTGATAAGTATAGTTTTTTGCAATAATTAAGAGTACATTTGAGCAAATGAAATCTAATGAAGGACAGAACTAAACATTGATAAACAAAAAATAAAATAAAACTACACATTATGTATTTTTCTTATTATATTTATTTTAACTCTGAGCAAACTAAAATAAACCGTTTCATTCTAATATTTACACTTAGCAACCTTATGGCTCCGTAAGGGGTAATACGGAGGGGGGGGGGGAATTGTCAGTTACAATAGAACGTCGTTTATCCGAATCAATTGGGACCGGACACCGTTCGGATAACTAAAAACCGAATGCGATCCATGCAGTATATGAAACCGGACACTACAAATATTGAAAATCATTACATGCAGGAAATGTGCTTGAAGAAAAAGCAAAACAGGTACAAAATGTCGCAATTTTACCTTTATTGGGGAAAATAATCAATTAGTTTTTGATGTACCATTGTACACCTTCGTTTTTTCGCTGCAAGGTCTCTGATTCTCTTAAGTCTCAGTAGTTATGTAGGACAGCACTCTGATTGCTGTTCGTACCACTCCATTGCTAACTCTAACTCAGAAAACACGTCAGCATTTGATAGACCCTTACTACTGTGTCGTTGTTGTTGTCCTCGTCTTCATCCGTTTCATCGTCGACAGGGTCGGATTCTTCTTCCACGGAAGTCACAATCTCGTCATTATTTAACATTTGAAATACACAGTCTTCTGCATTGCATGCCATCCAGGTTCTACATCTTCTTCATCGCGTTCTTGAAATTCTACGATCGATAGGACAAAGTCGGTGTGATCTCTTCCCTGTGGTCGCAATTGAAGTCTACAAAGTTAAAGTACATGTAGTAGACAAAAAAAAAAAAACTGGTCCGGATAATAAACGTTCGGATAAACGACGTTCTACTGTACTTTAGTGATATGTTGCAGTGAAACATTTCTGAAATTTATAAATTTTTACGCCATTCCTTATATTTTCAGATTGGAATAAAATTTAGCTTATATCTAGCTTCAGGTACTAGATTTTATAGTACTGGCTGGTATACCCGTTCTTCACACGGGTGAATTGAAAAATTAAACAAAACAGATTGAAGGATAAAGAAGTTTTTAATGAGTTAATTTTACGTGAATTGGAAATTAAACAAAAAATGCTTTTTGCATATCACAGCTGAACAAACAAACAAAAAAAAAAAAACACCTTTGGTAAATTTTAAGTATTAAGCTGATCTCTGCTCAGCAAAAGTAACACATTGTTAAAAGTTTTGTGTAATGAACGCTTAAAATAGTGTAAATAATTTATACCTGAAAAAGTGTAATACATTAATATTACTTTCTGTTGTATTTGTTTTATGTTAAAATTGTAATATTCGCGAGCAACGCCGTTTCTTAAATTATAATGGCGATTCAATGAAAAATATAGCGAAATGTTAACGATAGAGTCAAGTTGGTAAATGTCTTGCTACTTTCATAGCTCGAGCTTTGTAAGACCCGCCGTGTAGGGGTGCCGATGCACGTTAATGCTTTATCTACCGCATTATGATTTACTGCAGTTTTTTTTCATGCAATATTTTTTTTTTTTGGATCACAACATTGAAAATTAAGGGACACACATAAACAAAATACTCCATTTTGGGAAATTTAATCCGTTAGAGCTAATAAATTAATTAAAAATATTCTACTGTGAAATTAACTATACACACCGTTCAATTAAAAAAATAGTCAAATCGTTTTCTAAGGTTTTCATTAACATACAAAAACATAAGACACTTAAATTTTGACATAAACTATTTTTTCGGGACAAAATTAATAATCTTTGCAATCCGATGAAAACGCAGACAGCTGAAAACGCAATATCTTCTACAAAGCTATTCGCCTTCCCCGCTAAAATACTCATCATAGAACCCGTGCTGCCATATATCTTGGAAGAGTGGATTTCAAAGAATATTCCTGCTAAGTATTGGTAGAATATTCCTTCTAAGTTGGTGTGGTGTGGTAGTTAGGAGAAGGGGGTGCCAGCTCAGGTGTCGTCCATGTCACTTGACCATGGTTCAAAATTACGTGGTCCGTTGCCAAAAGCCCTCGTGTAGCTGAACAGTGCGACGTTAATATTCACTCACTCACCAAAAAATACAATACAGTAGTTATTATTTTTATTCTTAAAAAATGCAATATAATTAACGTTATAATTATATCTAACGTTATAATTATATTAATGTTTATTATAACTTTATAATTAACTACTAACCACAAACAAATTATGTAGTGTGAAAGACAAAGTTTATTTACTTTAAGTACCAGAAGCGATAAAAGTATTTATTTTGATATAAGCAATAATTTCTTGTGATTCACACATGAAAAAAATCAATAGTAGCCATTCACAAATAAAGAGAGATTTAAAACAACCTCTCCCTTCAAATCTTCGTTTTATTCTGACATAAAAAAAATAGGGATTACATTGAGCACGGGAATAAATTAGAAGCCAGCGCCTTGCGTAGACAAAACAAATTTTTTTTTCATAAATAAAAGATAAATATTGCTGCCGTGGTCTTTTTTGCAGTGTACGTCATAATTGCTTGCAGATGGCAGTATTTTTTCCTACTTACTTGACAAATATCGTTATATTTTGGACACTTCACACAATATCTTTATAAGTTATAGCCTATGTATTATTCTGATGTATAAGCTATATTACTGTAAAGTTTTATTAAAATCCATTCAGTTGTTTTTGCGTGAAAGACGGACAAACATCCTCACAAACTTTCGCATTTATAATATATATCTAGATTTAAAACGTTTCTTCACGCGCGTCACAGAGATATGGATCTATAAAAGATCCTCCGTCCCCTAGAGTATTTAAAAGTCTTAGTTTAAAGTTTTAAGTGGTGAATATTGTGATAAGTGAGAAAATTAGAATGTTTTTTTTCAAAAATAAAACAATTTTCTAAAAATTAAAAAAAAAAAATGTTTTTCTCTCAGTTTTGTTGGCTTAGAACTGCGGTCTTCAAACTGTCTTCAACGGAACCCTGGATTCCATGAGGCATACCTAGAGCCAAAATAAAAATTTGAACAAAAAATTATAAATGTGCATGCAAAATAAGTTTACATTCTCTACGTAATTGATAACCTGTAGCACAAATTAATGTTATTAATGAGTAAATTCTATTCATATTTTATCAAAAATTTTACTTTTTCAATTGTTTCTACTTAAAGTAGCTATAATATGTTGATCTAATGTAAATATCCTATAAAGATATTTTTTCGTCTAAGGGTGGAATGGGGTTACAAGGAAACACCTTTATATAGTTTTAAGGGTTCAGTGAGGAGCCACAATAAAGTTTGAAGACCACTGGTTTAGAATAATGGTTAAGTTCATTCAACTTATATACAAATTTAAGAAAAAAAATGCTATTGAATTACCTTTTTAAAAAGTACGAAAGTAATGATTCCTTATATTGTCCCTATAACAGTGACATTTTTTTTTTTTTTTTTTTTTTTTTTTTTGAATTGGCGAGTTTTGATATGAAAATTGGTTAACAGGAAAATGAAGAGACTGAAATATTTTTTCGTGTTAAAGGATATTTAAAAAAAAAACATATATTAACGACAATTAAGTTTATTAGGGTTTATTTTTTATTTACATAGATGTGAATATATTTAATAAAAATCAATGAAATAAAAACATTCACAAGAGCTTAAAGAATAAAAAAAAATTTCAAATTTTTTGAAAAACAAAATATTTACAGAGTTTTTGGAATATAATCTGTTATTTTTCTTTGCATCGTGTTTTTTTAGCATCACATTGTCAACAAATTGTTCAAAATCGTCCATTTTTTTATTCATTTCACCATTGGAATGTGCGTCTAAATAACTGCGCATGCTTTTGATGACGTTCCTCATTTCGGATGATGTGGGAACAGGAGTTGCATTATTCATTTCCTTTTCGTCGTCGGAATCTTCCTCAATGAAGTTTTTTGAGCCTTGAATAAACTCTAAAATGTCTTTGTCTGCCATATTTGGGGCTGTGCACTCATTATCATTATCTACTGCAATGAATTCTTCCGATAATACAATAGGAGAGTCCAATATGGCTGGTGTTTTCCGTATTTTGTTCATTTCCAGAAGGGAAATCTTTTCACGTTAATCGATTTTCGTTTCATGTTAAGAGAAAAAAAGGCATGATAATACATAGTAGTTTGTCGGGACCGTTGTATCATTTCGTGTTAATCGATATTTCATCTTAAGTGTATTACATTGTACCTATTTGGAAACCTTATTATAGGTTAATGAAGTTGCTTGTGTGTGTGTGTGATTGGCTAGGTTTTAAACTCTCTCTCATCACCGAACCAAAGTAATCGCCAACAAGGGATAATGTCCTATCTGTTTCTTCTAATGCAAGGGTAGCCATGTTTTTCCGAAGTGGCCAAAAGACCTTGCGGCCCACTTCCGAAAAACATTATAATCTCGCGGGCCGCACGTAAAAATATGTACCTTTATATCAGATTTGGAAACAAAAAACATTTATTGGAGTGAAAATTTAAAACAGAATGAATTATTATTATTGTTTTCATTATTTTTCATGTATACAGACATATAGATAATATAATAATGTTTATATAATATAATGATGCAATGATCAAATAATGTTTAAAATATTCCAGTTGCCATTTTCTTGAAAATTACGGTGTTCCTTTTGAATTGATCTTTCGTTACTCATTGTTGAAATTTGATTGTGCTGTCATTCGCAAACGATTAAGTATACATTGCCCTTTATCTTAACCGTCCTGAATAATTTTTTTTAAACTTTAAAAAACATCTCTGACTACCTATTGCTTTTTGGGCACTCCAAACAGAAAAGGAGGAAGAGAAATGAAAGTCGCACACACAGAGAATCAAGTACCATCCATAGTAAAGGATATGCATAATGCAATTCGGAATTTATTAAAAAAGTAATTTATTATAGTAAAATCAAATGTAACTGTAGGATAAAATATAAATCTATTTTAATCTAAAGGGCATTTCTATTATCAAAAAGAACAGGTAACAGACAAATACATTGCAGATTTATATACGTACTAGCTGGATAGCCCGGCGTTGAACGGGCTTCTTCAAGTGTACAGCTTTATGCCTTAGAAGATTCCCTTTCAGTGTCAGCACTTCCTGGTGTGTGTGATTTCTATATTAATGTCATTAAAATACTCTTTTTCGAAGTTTCTTCCACGTCTTTGTTTTGTGGGACGGGTCTGTTTTCTCGCCACTTAGCTCGGCGTTGCAAGGGCTTTTTCCGAGGGTACAGTTTTATCCCGATGGAAATTTTCCCTTTCTCTCTGTACACCAGTACTTCTGTGTGTGTGCGTGCGCTACTGAGCGATGTGAGTGATTTCTATATTTATGTCATTTAAATCCCCTTTTCAGAAATTTCTTCCACTTCTCTTTGTCAGACAGATTTCTTTTTTCCTCCGTTCAGCCCAGAATTGTATGGGTTTTTTCAAGATTAAACCTTTCTTTTTCACCCAGGGATAAGATATATATATATTTTTTTCAAATTTCTATTTTCGATTAAAAATTTACAAAGCTAATCCAATTTTGTTCCCAAGAAAATAGACAATGTGCAAATTTATTATTAAATAAATAATTAAGTAATAAATAATAAAACGCAATATAACTTTAATTCTTAAAAAAATATATTTATTTATATCAATTTTCGTTAAGTAATGAATCAAAAAATGTGTACCGTTAGCTATGAAACGACTGATTTTATCTGGATGTTTGATTTTTCTATTAAACATATGTAACTGTGAAAAAGGTAAAACCTAAAAATTTGTTTAAATTTCTTGTAGAAAAAACATTTAAAAGGAAACAGTACTATTTGTTAAAAACAGGACAGCATTTTCCTATATTTTAAGGTTTTTCAGTAAATTATTTCTCTTAAAGAAAACTATCAGTTGCGATGTATTATTAAAAATTAAGATCGTATTAATTATTTTACACATAAAACAATGAATACTTTATTAAAATTCAAACTAATAAATTGGATTTGAAAAATTACTGGAAAATTCATTATTTACACTCATTATAAAAGAAAAAAAAATATTCAAAAAGAAAACGTCTTTTTCTGACAGAAAAATCTTTTATTTGCTTACGTGCTCTCCGTAAGAGTTTTTTTCCGCATCTGCACTATAAGCTCTCAAACTCGTGAGTTCTGAGGTAGCTTTCCCATAATTAACTATTACTGGCATTTGGCGAATTTTCTAATTTTTTTTCGTTGTATTTTTACGGCTCCCCAAGGCGGAAAAAATACATCTTCTTTAAAAATATTTTTTGTATTAAAAAAGCAGAATTTTTTTTTAATTACAAAGTTCCAAATTTTTTTTGAAGTTTTACAATAATTTGTTTCAAATTAACTTGCCAGAGTTGGAAAAGTTTAAAAAAAATGTACCAATCTGCTTGAAAAATAGTTTTAGCTTTTTTTTTAGGAATTTAAATTAGAAAAATTTAAAACAATGTAGAAATTGAGATTTTAATAATATATTTCAAGTTAATCACATGTTAAAAGCATTTATTTTTTAAACAAAGTTAATTAATACAGTCAGTAGAGCAACGTCATGAAATTCCATTTTGGCTGAAAACTGATTTTTGACGCCATCTTTTGTCATTGTTGTAACAATAACAGTGTTACAACAATGCAGGCAAATCAAAGTTGGCGCCCAAAACTGGTAATTAAAACTGGTTTTAATTAATATCTTTTTAGCTAATTGCGATATTGGACCGAATTGTGAATCTAAACCATTCTCGAATCCACTTGAACCCACACAAAAAATTTCATCAAAATCGGTCCAGCCGTTTAGGAGGAGTTTAGTCACATACACAAGCACAGTAGAGTTTTTTTTATAAAAGATTATTTGAAAAGATATTAATTAAAAATGCTAAAAAGCATGATTCGTCTGCATTTTTGTAACAATATAGACCCGGTTAGGCCAGTTTGGCTGAAAATTGATTTTCGACGCCAACTTACTTTTTTGTAACAATAATGTTGTTACAACAATGCAGGTTAGTAGCGCCCAGGACAGGTCCGGGGTCGAAAGTTCACCATTCTTGTATCATGCTCCTTTTGATTTTGTCGATTTTCGGGAACAAAACACAGTAAAAAACTAATTATTGAATAAATAATTAGCATTAATTAATAAAATTAATCATTAATAACAGATATTTAATTAAATTTTACGTACTATATACTTAGAATTATAATCAATCGGAAAAAATCAAGGGCTTTGGGGGGGGGGGCCCGGACCCCCCAAAGCCCTTGTGTGCGCCACTGATGCAGGTGAATTTTGAGTTGTATATTTTGAATGTTTTTAATTAATATCTTTTTAACTAATTGCGATATCGGACCGAATTGCGATTCTAAGCCATTCTCGAATTTACTTGAACCCCCACAAAAAATTTCATCGAAATCGGTCCAGCCGTTTAGGAGGGCTGCGGTAGCCCAGTGGTTAAGGTATCGGACCATGGCAGGCATGTCATGAGTTCGAGCCCCGTACCACTAAAGACCCGCCGTGTAGGGCAGCGATGCACGTTAAATCTGTCGAGAGCTGAAACGTCCTCCCGTTGGTGTGGTGTGGTAGTTAGGAGAGGGGGGTGCCAGCTCAGGTGTCGTCCACGTCACTTGACCATGGTTCAAAATTACGTGGTCCGTCGCCAAAAGCCCTCGTATAGCTGAACAATGCGACGTTAATATTCACTCACTCACCAGCCGTTTAGGAGGAGTTTAGTCACATACACACGCACAGAAGATTTTTATAGATAAAGTTATATAAATTACCCCTGAAATTAATTTCAACATGAAAAAACTTTAAAAACCTGATATTTAAAAACTTTTTAAAAAGAGTCGGTGGGCCGCAACTTACGTACTGGTGGGCCACACGCAGCCCGCGTGTTGGACACCCCTGTTCTAGTGCATAGGTCTTCAAATCATGTTCCACTGGACCGTGGAGTTCCACAAGGCATACCTAGGGGTTCCACGAGTCACAATAAAAAAATCGAAAAGAAGCTTCTAAACATGTATGCAATATCGATTAACGTTCTCTATGAAATTTGTATAATTGCAAGTATCTAAAGCTCATCCTATTCATTAAAACTGAAAATTTTATTTATATATAATAATTTTATTTTGCAGCACTTTTTAAACTTTTATTATAATGTAATAAAAGAATATTATATAAAACGTTTTATCAGGGCCGGCTCCAGCAGATTTGCCACCCCGGACAAAAATGAAAAATGCCGCCCCTCTCTCTAAAGTAAAATATTATAATTTAAAAATATAAATTGTTCACACAAATTAACACCTAAAAAACTTGGACAATTCTTTCGAACAAACAGGCAGCATATATATATATATATATATATATATAATTTTAAGTCTTAGAAAATACAAAACAATTCGAAATTAAGGACATAATAATTACTTGTTATTATTTAAACCGAGTAAAATGTAAGAGAAGGAATTGCCCTTTTCAGCAAGCCAATTTTTTCGAGATAGAGTCTACTGATGGTAAAAATCACAAGCGCTTATTTTAACTTATAGTAACTACACACAAAACTAAAATAAAATATCTCCTGTGGCTCCCTATCTACCCAAAACTCTTATTACCCCTGTCATCTTATGGATAGCTGACACCGGACATCATATGAGTGAAAAAAATGTCCATTGTGATCTCAAATTTGGATGGAGAGAAAGTTACTTGTGAGAAAGATACGTATATATAAACTTATCAATTTCATCATTTAACATATACTCTCGCCTCGAAAATTTCAAGTTTTAACATAAAATAAAACTGATATTTAACATACAGAGTACAAAATAAGGAAATGAGATTCGTTTAATGAAATACCACAAATTTACACACAATAATATTCAGAAAACATATGAAATTTTTTGAAACAAAATATATATATATATTTCATATTCGATCCAAATGCCGCCTTTAAAATTTGCCGCCCCGGGCAGGTGTCCGGTTTGTCCGGCTCTAGAGCCACCCCTGGTTTTATCTTTATATTTACTACTAGAATGTGAATATTCTATTGTTTTCTTATTCGTTAGTTATAGCGCAATGTCTTTCAAAACTAAATAGTTTTCTAATGAAAAATGTACCTTTTTGCATTTGTGGGGGGAAAATACATCTATAATGAAGGAGAGGAAACAACTTATCAACATAGCAACAGATTCGATGTTAAAATCTAAATTTAAGCAAGAACAGCTCCTGAAATTTAGGTTGCAAATTCATGCAAAATGCACAGTATTTTTCACACAGCTATAAATATTTTAATGTCGTTCAAAACATTGTGTGTGTAAGGGAAATATAATTCTTTACGTGAGTGGCTACAAAAACATAGTATACAAACAAATTAAATTTGGAATGTGCAATGTGATTGCATTTAATCTCAAGAGACCTAGACCAACAATTTGTGTGAAAAACGAAAATGAACGAAATTCCATTCCGTTCAAACACGTCGCTGTACACGCGTGACTGATTTAAATTCTGTTAACCAAAGTACGCATTGCACCTTTTACTGAGCCTTCCACATCTTTACTAATGAAGTCAGTGTAACAAATTTATCGTCTGTGATTTCCGAATAATGCGCGCACGTGCGGCCGATCGGACTAGGCCCAAAAAAATCTCGGAGGGTTTTCCAATCCACGTATGAACAGTTTCATACATTCTGATGGGTAGTTCCGAAAAAAGAAGCCATAAGTTTTGGATACTTTAAGCCTGGACACCCTGTATATTTATTTGTTTTCCAAATTTAACACTTATTTGTAGAAATTCCATTGTATTTCAGTTTATTCACCTTGAAATTATTCCAGAGAAAAAAAAATTATTTTTTCAAGATATTTTATTTATTTATTTATTTTTTGTTCCAATGTGTGTTAAGGTTTTCTTTCTTTCACTTAGAACCGCTTTAAACTGGACGATACAGCCGTGTCTTTAAATAATTAAAGCGGAAGCTAATTTATATAGCTGGACTCATTTTATTGGACGCTCTGCTTAATTGAAAGAAAAGCCACAGTGTTTTGTGAATGATGAAATTAGGGTAACCTTGATCTGTGGCATTGCGATTCAGATGACGTCTGGACTGCCATGAAAGTTAAAACAGCGCATCATTTCAAAAAATTTTTCCCCTGTGAAGGGCTTTACAGTTAAATTACGTAGCGCGAGGGTGGGCGGATTTTTCCAGGGTACGCGCTACTTCTAATGTTTTTAAGGTTTTGCGGTCCACCTAGTGCGGTAGGTGTGGCTCTTTGGTATTAAAACTGTATGTTTTCTTTTCTTAATACTTGTTTTCGACGTTTCATCCCTCTTTTAAAATCTGACATATTACTATTTTTACTACAAATACACAAATAACACAAAACTGTCTTGAACAACCATCAGCAACTACTTGACCGTGGATCGTGGACTTATTCATAAAAGAGAACATATGTGAACCGATGATGTACTTACAAAAGTTCTTGACCAATTCCCGCGCCATCATTGGAGATGACATGAACTCTAAGAATCCATTCCCGTGGATCCGCGGGGTGTAAGATGATGTCTAAATAGCCAATCCCGTGATATTGCGGGAAGAACTGATGATCCACATTTATTCTCCCTTTCAATCGGTCTGGGGGGAAATTCATTTCTACGTCTGCCATCGCAGCGATCCCCCCTCCCCTCTACAGCTGCAGTGAATGTTTGGTAACGGTAACGGTTATACATTTACGTGGAACCTTAGAGATAGCTCTATTATCCACTCATCATAATAAATTGAACAGAGAACAATTTGTTGAAGTTACATATAAAAATAAAAAGCAGTCCACATTAAATGCAGCGCAATAACGCTGGTGGAGGGGTGGGTGGAAACCACTCTCCCAGTTAATTTAGTTTCTGTTTCGCTCTCATAGGAAAACGAAGAGAAAATGACGTCACATCTCCATGACAGCAAAGCCCGTCTTTCAACCGTCTGCCGCATCTTAACGAACGAGGAGAGAAGGGATATATTTTTTTAATAACAAGGATTAAGAGAAAAATATTTTTAAGTCCGTTACACGTTATCTCTAAGATAACTGCGTGCGGTTATTGAAAGGAAGTTTTAAATAACCACTTGGAAGAAAAAGTAAGAAAAGGTAGAGGAGTTTGAAATAAGATCATGAGGGGTGAAGTTGCCACACTAATCGCTATCAAAAACTTGCATGGCGCGGGGAGGGGAATAATTAGAGTGAGTGAAGTTTTGCAAAAGAAGACAACTAGTATAACAATAAATCTCATATCTTTTTAATGTGAATGTTTGAAGTGTCATCGTTCGTTTTCAATGAAAATACAAGTGTCGTCTACACATTTATCAAATCATTTTCTTAAGTAAATACAGTCTCATTGTTTGAGAAAAGCCTATTCTCCAGTGTAGCTGGAGTCGGTATTCCATTAATATGTTTCTTTTAGTATGCGCGTCTTAGATCTTAGAAAAAGGAAGTCACTCCAAAATGTTTTGGTGGTCCACCGGTCGATCGCGATTGACTTAAGGCCCATTCCTGGCGTAGTGTAAAAACATAACGATAAAAGAGTTAATAGCGACATGAGACTTTGCTCAAAAACACCTCCCTTGTATATGCACTCCGCCCTCTAAAAGTTGAGGCTCAACAGGCTTTTCAAAGCTCATGTGGTAAGCCCGACCATCGGTCCCGAAGAGAATATGGCAAACCCCTTAGAATGGCTGAGAATCTGGCCTGGCAGACGACCAGAAGATGAAAACACACTAAGTCGATATGTGACGAGCACTACATTAAATAATAAAGAACGAGAAATGCTTTTTTTTTTCTATTTTCTGAACTGAACCCAGTGGCGCCACAGCCCATGAGGACCAGTTCCTACTGTGCCTATCTCAGTTTACGTGACCTTAGGCGTTAGGGTGCATGTGCAGATGTTTCGGTCAAGTGGTCAGTCTGACGCGAATCCCCAGTGTTCAGTTTTCAAGCAAGCTTGATACTCAGAAATCGACCCACTGAAGGGATGAAAGGCTGAGTCGATCTTGCCCAGCCCGGCTGAGTAGTAGCGTATCCTGCTTCCACACCACAGGTCCGGAGTTCTATCCATGGGCTGAGTACCAAATTTGTTTGGGGACTAAACACTAGGGGTTTCGCGTCAGACTAACCACCTGACCGGAACATCTGCTCATGCACCTCAGGACCCAAGGTCACGTATACTGAGTTGGGCACAGTAGGCCTTGACCCTCATGGGCTCTGTTGCGCCACTAAGTTAGTTCTTGTATAATATTTAAGAATCAATATTCTTTGGGGGTTTTTTTTACATTCATACTTAAAACAACACGAATTTTTGCTGAAATAATAAAATATTTTTACTTAAATTTCCCAGTCATTTTTTTCACAGGTAGAAGCATTCCCAAGAGAGTCTATGGTAATTATTAAAAATCTGTTGATCTATGAGGGGGGGGGGGGGAACCTTCCTCTTGTGTACGTCGCTGCTTCAAGCTGATTTTTCAAAGACTATTCGATTGTTGTGTCTTTGACAATATACACATTCACATATTTGATTCATTATTCTTTAGTAGAGGCGTAACTAGCGCCGTATCAGCCGTATCAATGATACGGGGGCCCCAACATGTGTAACTGCAACCCCGCTAATAGGGTTCCCATACCTAAAAAAGGGCCCTGAAAGAATTTTAATACAGAGCTCACTCAGGACCAGCTACGCCAGTGCTCTTTAATGAAAATTAATGTATTTGATCCTGATACTAATACACAGTGCGTCAGTTAAGTTTTAAAACTGAGTCTGTAAAAAGAAATTTAAACAAGGAATTAATTCCTGTTTTGTTTTGTTTTAATTAAAAATAGGACACTCCGGTTTCATTGCACATGTTCAGCGATTTATTAATGAATCGAACGCCTGTTGTAAATCACTTTGTGGAATGGCTTCAAATGCTTACGTCGAAGTTACTTGTATGGTCGAAATATCCTCAAAATAGCTCCCTTTTAATTTCATTCTAAGTTTTGGGAATAAGGGTCAGGTGAATACAGTGGATGTGTGGTTTAACACACAGACATTATTTTTTGTTAAAAATCGACGAACAAATAGGGAAGTGTGACTGGGTGCATTGTCATGTAACAAACACTAATTGTCTTCAGTCCAATATTCTGGACGAATGCGACGAATTCTGATCGTCAAACGCTTTAAAACAGCTAAGAAGTATTGACCTATAATTGTTTGTCCATTTGAAACAAATCCTTTGTGGATAATACACTTACTACAGAAAAACACTTTCTCTGCTAAGAGCACCTGTGTTTTTCCTTGTATAAATTTCTGGTGAGCGCAAATCTATATGATGTTCAAGTGGAAAAATTAGAGTGTATTGGGAATATCCCCCCAAAAGTGTATGGGTACACATCTTTTGTTCAAAGGAGTCAGTGAATAACACCATATGGTCAGTAAGTCCAAAATCTATATTTATGGATTAAAATTGGGGTAAATATATGGCTATTGCACAGTTCAATATGTGTGTGAGTCATGTAGCAAAATTAATTATCTTAAAACATCGTGATATTGAACCAAGTTATAACTGTGTGCCATGCTTCAAAAAATTAGATGCACGTAGGATTCGTGTAGCCCAACGAAAGCATCTTAAGATCCAAAAAAAAAAGACAAAATTGTTAAAAAAAGGAAAAGAAAATTAGAAGAGAGTCCTTTGTAGACGCAAAGGGTACAGAAAATGCTTCATATGCTTATGGAAAATACTAAAAAAAAATAAATGTTCAAAAATTATAAATTTTTACTTTAAAGCCCGGTTTCTCAAAATGTAATTTTTTTTACTTTATGTACTTTTTTCTCAGAAACTACTTATTATATAATCCTCAAATTTTCAGTGTGCATACTTTTAACATGTTTACACATTTTAATGGTGGGAATTAGATATATCTAGTAAACTGTTTTAGATAAGGCTTTTTTAAACTAAATTTTAGGGAAAAAAATTGGGCCTTTTTTGAAAAATTCATAATTATTTTAATTTTAAACAAACAAACAATCAAACAAACAAAACCCAAACCCTTCGTTAAAGTTTTATTGATAGTATACATAACCTGCTGTAAAAATTTCATCCCTGAGAAGTAAGTAGTTTCTGAGAAAAAGGTACATAAACTTACGTAATTTAACATGGATTCCTATGGACGTGCCGGACCCCCTTAACTAAATGTGATCAACTAGTAGGCAGTGTGTCAGCAGCAGTGACGTAACGTACATCTCCGCACTGCAGGGGTGTCGGGGTTCTAGATGGCCCAAAACCTGACTGCCGCCCTTTCTAAAATCCAACTTCGGGGCTCAAAACCTGACTTTGCAGGGGACCCAAATGTTTTCCGTTATGCCACTGGTCAGCAGGCTATGGACGTTATGGCACTTACGCATTTACACTCATGGCGCCATTAAAACCTGCGCTCTGAGACGAGCACGCACTGTCTATGTAGCGCATAAGAAAGCATTTTATTAAGCTTAATATTTCCGAATTATATATTATTCTTTATATTTAAATAGTTATTAAACCTTCACTAAAGATAATCAAAATTTACTACAATCGAGTCCTCGTCATTTTATTTTTTCCTTCTAAAAATATTTATCATTTTTTTCGTATAAGATATATCTGTATTTATTTAATACTTAAAACGATAACACTGGAAAGTGATAAAAGATAACATTTTTAGTAAACATTTCGAACTCAACAGAGAAAAACTGTTGCCATAGTAGCGCTTAAAAAATATTGACTTTCTATTTCTAAATGAAATTATAAATATAATGTTTAACGTCTTGAATTACATCGAGATGCTAACAAAATGCTCAAAGAAATGCGAAGCACAAAAATTTCAGTTGAATGACATAATCCGCGAAATCATAAAAGAAACATTGAAAGATAAAAATAATAGAATTTGAAATTTTCTTGCATTGTTATCACAGTTGCTTAAGTAGATATGTCGTTGAGCCGTTGTCGTCGTATACTTAAAAATTAAATGTTACAGTGTTGAACAGGGGGCCCTTTCGCGATGTCAATTTTTTTGCCGATCGGCATCGATTGCCAAGCAACTTAATTTAGCGATAGTGTTCCAAGAATCTACAAATTGTAATTTTGCCATAAAAATATAAAAAAATATTGATATGAAATTAAAAAAAAAATATTTATAAAGCTATATTAGTAATGCATAAAAATAAAAATCTTATTATTTTTTTAAGTAAAGAAAAAAAAAGGATTTCATTTTGTTATATGATAGAGTATATATATATATATGCAAATCCGAAAATGCCGCCAAAATACTCAGTCGATCAAACACGGGGGAACTTGTTGAGCGTATTGTCATGTGATTATGACGTCAGATGAATCGAGTCCATTGTGCAAAATCTCGAAACCACATTTAGAATCACGCGACAAAATCTAGGATTCTCCATATAATATATGTGGTAAAAGCGTGGGGTGCTTTGTATTACATTTTTACACCAACTCAGCATTTCGGTATAGAACTATAAGAAATTGTAACAATTAATGTAGAGCACCCCACGCTTTTTCCTCAATGACATTAATTTTCTCTCTCGTTAATCATTTTATTCTTATATTAAGAATTATTTTTTAACTTTTTAGTTCGATTCACTATATAAAAAAGCGTGTTTTTTAGTTTTTTTTTTTTTAAACTATAATTTATTTTTTATTTTTTAGTTCGATCTTCATTAAAAGCCTGTTTTCTTAATTTTTAAAACTATCATTTATTCTTTGTTAAATTTATCCTTGAGTTTGATATTTGGAGCCGGAATTAGTCTTGCTCTTCAATGGATATTAATTAATGGGTCTGAAGGGTACTTATTCTCTCCTTTTACGGGGTCTCAGATGAGTCCCATATCGTTGCATTTCAAAGTTTCCGTCTCTAAGGACACAGGTCTAACTAATAAAAGTGTATAAGAAGAAATATTAAATGTCAATCGTATTATCATTACGTATTGCCATAATGTTAATTCGTATAAAAGCGTGTTAATAAGCGATTGTCCTGTTTCAATATTTCACAATCAACTCGTATTGGCAATAGAATGATGTAATTTTGTCCCTCCTCCTCTTTTCTTTGGCAAGGGCGTTTTCTTTTTCTTTTTTTTATTATTTTTAATAAATAATTATATAATAATATTGTACTATATTTTTTTGTTAATGCACATTTTTTGTATTATTTCCTGTCTATGACGTGTCAAATCAAACCTGGGTGTGATCATTAAATTTCACACAAGAAAACTCATCTACATACATATAAGTAATATGTAGTTATGTTTTCGTATGTTCTGCATAGCACGATAAAGGACAAATGTTAAAGAAGCTTTGAAGATATAAAATACTATTATATTTTCATTTTACTTGATAAAACCCAACCAAAATAGGACCCTCGGTTTTTTTTCTTCTTTTTTCTTTTTTGCACCAGGGCCTTAGGATACCTAACTACGCCACTGCTGTTTGTGCGATTTGAATAAAAAATGTCAAAATGTACTACTATATGCTCATGTGAATGAATAATTAACAAATATTTCATGATTTTAAAAATTAGATTTTCATTTGTTCTGAAATTAATCACATATCAACTAAATATTTAAACTATACTTATATTATATTGAGCAAATATAGAACAAACATTTTGATTTTTGGTTTTCTCCATTTTTTTTCTTAATTTTCGTTTTTCCAAAGCTGTGAAATCATTGTTTAGATTTCTAGTACTCGCAAATTTCTGACAAATATAAAAGAAGCGTTTTGCAAAGATGTAAGAAAATTATCGAGATTTGTTTTTTTTAATTATCTAATTTTGCAATAATTTTATATTAAATAAAATGAATTTTTTTGTTAAAACAACTGCTAAGTCAATGAAAGCGTACATCATTTTCTACTTCGTTTTGCTGTTAAGCAAAATTAAAAAACCTACTGCGAGAACACAGTTAAATTTTCCGCAAAAATTAAAATTTTCATTTCCTTTTTAGCAGTGCTTTCTTCTTTCCATCATTATCGTCTCTTTCCTAGAGAAATCTTTCATTCATCGGCGACTCAGAGACGTTCCAAGAATAGCAATAGAAGTTAGGCTTAATAACTTTTATCGTGCCAGCTATTCCTGGAACTTCGTTCATCAGAAAGAGTTTTTGCGGTGAAGGCTTTCGAATTCTTGCCGTGTATATTATATTACGAGCTGACAGGACATTACAAGGAAATAATTTATGAGTTCGAGCATTTCAGAATTTAAGCAAAGTTGAGAGTCATTTTTCTTTCCTGTCAAGAGAGACAGACGGGGGGAAATACTTTTTATAGATCTATTTATTATTTTCTAGTGAAATATTTTGTTTATTTCCTACAGCTTTCTACTTCCATCCAGCCTTTACTTGAAAGAAGAAATACACATAAGTATGTGCCTCAGTATTTCGGATCATAGAGAACTAACAGAAAAATGGTTTAAATTCGGTTTTTTAAAAAAAAATAAAAAACACGCTTTTATGGTTAATCGAACTTAAAAGTAAAAACAAAAGTATTATTAATATAAGAATACATGATTTACGAGAAAATTAATGTCATTGGGGTAAAAGCGTGGGGTACTGTATATGAATTGTTATAATTTTTAACTAGTTCTATTCAGAGGCGACGTAAAGCGTGGGCCTCGCACCTCAAAGCTGAAATAAATTAAACGAAAAGTAAGAAAAATCTAAAAGTGCACGCCACAGGGATTTTATAATTTCTAAATTAGAAAATTCTCTACTCTATCTGTTTTTCGCCATAAGATATCGAAAAAAAAAGATACATCGACTTTTTTTTAAAAAAATATTCTATTTATCGGTGCATAAAAAGCATATGAGTAAATAATTCGCGAAAATATTGTTTTCTATTTTCTTTTATTAAAAATTTCTTAACTTTGTCGTTTCCTATTATATTTAGTCTAATATTAGCTGAAGTTAAACTGCTATCGCGGGGAGTCCCTCGGTCAGAGATAGAGTATATCTGGGGACTTCCCATCATTAGAAAGCCAATTGTCGCCCAACCGGTATAGTGGTTAGCAACGCTGACTGCGATGCCTTAGGGAACGGGTTCGAATCCCGGAGACACATGGATGTTTGTAAATGTATAGTGCCTTTGCTGCATGGGGTACTCTAAATAGCCGTCGAGCCACAAGTCTTCTCGCGAGGTTGGTGGAAGGGAAGAGAGGTGGGAGGCCTCTGGCCACCCCCAGGGTTATTTTCTCCCTCTAAATTGGGGTGGAACCGAGCAAAATCGTACTGACACCTGCATGGTGCTCAAAGCTAAGGCTAACGACAGGCTTAAATTCTAGCCCTCAGCCGCGATGAATTTCGCGGGCCTCGATCTGACTTCGTCAGGCGAGTGGCATTAGTCACAACAACAACAGAAAGCCAATTAAAGTATCGCACGCAGACGCAGTCTCACTTCATGTTTCTATATCATATTATAAATTTTAAAAGTATTTGAAGTGAAAATATAAATAATAGTGTGTGTGGTACTGGGCATTTTTCATAATTTATTGATTGATAAATTATGAAAAATGCCTAGGCACTAAGAGAGATAGAGATAAACGGAGAAAATGGGAATCTCTTGCAGAGCAAATAGAAAAAGGATAGCGGAAAGAATTGTATGCAACCAGGTTTTAAGTTCAGATAAGATGAAATTTCTGGGTCAGACAATCTTGTAGTACAGAACAAGGGCGTAGCTACCGCAGTATCAATGATGCAGGGCCCCCAAGCTACATGGGCCCCAACATGTGTAACTACAGCCCAACTAACAGGGTTCTCATATCTAAAAAAAAGGGCCCTCTCCTCTCTCTCGAAGGAATTTGGATACAGGGCCCACTCTCTCTCTCTCAGAACTAGCTATATATATATATACGCCAGTGGTACAGAATCAAATTAATCGGTTTCTTCGAACTTCTCAACAACATTTATCCGTATCCGAGTCTCCATTGAATTTGGAGGTTACTCCAGATGCACCGACTATCAATACCGAAAATAGAAATAGGATCAAAGACTTTGCAATCATAATCTGACGCTGAGATTTTTTCTGTTTACGTTGAGTAACATAAGTCACTATCAAGAAGAAGAGATTGAGATTAGTTCTTCGCCTGTGAACAGAGATAACAAGGACGCGTAGTGAAACAAGCACTTCCCAGGCGTTTTCTTTTTTGACATGGGATTGCGCACGTTTCCTATGCAAGATGCTCACCGATCATAATATACTTCAAAGAGGTCCCACACAGCAGTTAAATAACAGTGATGAATATTATCCTAAAGATGATGATCATAGACATTTTTTCAATTTTCATTTCTAAAGAAAACTAAATAATGGTGAAACTCACAACGTCGCCGTTGGGTGGTTTATTCAAGTTCTTTAAATAAAGTTTTCAGTTTTCCAGTCAGACTATTTGTCAATTCACAAACTCTAACAGTACAGGAAGGGTAACAAACAGTACAGGGAAACACTTAAGTAGTATTTTACACAGACATAAAAATACTAAAGAACATATAGCCTACATATTCCAATGGATAACATTAGAGAAGAGAATAAAGCACGGAAAAACATTGGACCGAGAAAACGAAAAGTGAATTCTTAAATCTCAAAATATTGGTAAAATTTGATTGAGAGATTAATTGATATAATAAATCTCTTAGCCTATCATAACCTGGCGTTTAGAGGTCATAGAGAATCTCTCAAAACAGACCAAGACACTAAGAATTCTTGAAGCTTCATAGACTTATTTAAATTGATATCTAAAAGGGATCCCACGTTACGGGAACACATAAAACGCATTGATAATAAACAACTTGCACACCATTATCTAAGCCACGATATTCAAGACGAATTGATTACAATCATATCAAACACAGTTACCACTGAAGTGATTGGTAAGGTAAAAGAAAAAAAATATAATTTTTTACTCGACTGTACTGGAGTTTAACACCTAAGATATTGTAGTACATCAACTAGAAATATAAAAGAAAACTTGATCGGATTTCTTGCTTTCACTGAAACGACTGGAGAATATTTGACCAATGCAATACTGAGAGAGCTTGGAAAAAATGGCTTAGATATTCAAAACTGTCGTGGACAAAGATACGATAATGGTGCAAATATGGTAAGCATAATTAGTGGAGTTAAAACTCGAATATTAAATATAACACCTCACACCTTGCCGTTGTCATAACTGGAATGTGTTGTTGGTAGACGCAGCTAATTCGCCAAAGGTAACAAAAACATTTTTTGGTTTTATTCAGATTTTTTTGCTATTTTCAAGTTCCAGCAAACGCTGAAAATTATTAAAAATAAATTAAAGTTTACTATTAAAATCATTAAAGATTTCAGTAAAACTAAAAGTAGAAAATTTCTGCTTCTTAAATTTTTACTTTTTTTTATTATTATTATTGTTGTTTAATAAGCCAAATAAATATGAGTACAAAGTTTGTTTTTTTTCCTTATGAATAAAAATTGGTTTTTTATTTTATTAACCCTCTTCTTACGCCACTAGAGGGCCTCGCGAAATGTGTCTTGCTAACATTCAGTTCTGGTCTCTGGTTCTATTTCAAAATGCTGAGCTAGTGTAAAAATGTAGTACAAAGAACACACCCCAAGTTTTTACCACAATGACATTAATTTTCTCGTAAATCTCATTTATTCTTATATTAAGAATTTTTTTTTTTAACTTTTTAGTTTGATTAACCATAAAAGCGTGTTTTTTAGTTTTTTTAAACTTAAATTTATTTTACATTTTTTAGTTCGATCTACAGTAAAGGCAAGTATTGTATTTACATAATTTTTTTTTTTGTCAAAATGTCCTTAAAACAATTATATACATGTATTCTAATCTAAGTGACACTAAATATCATGAAAATTATCCATTTATGTGCTTTTGCAAAATCACGGTTCCTAACGTAAGAAAAGATGTGTTAAAGAAATTTGTATAAGTAGTGTAGCAGAGGTAGTCTTAGGATTATTGAGAAACTTTTAAATAACTCAACCATGTGTTGAGAGTCAGGAAGAAGTGTTCAATATATATATACGTAAGGATAATTAAATCGGATTTAAAATTAAATTTCCTATACAACATTTAACTCTTATTTTCCATTACATCTTCAAGCATTAAATTAAACGCCCAATTATTTCTCCGAAATAACAAACACAAAACACTTCTAATCTCCGATCATTATACTTTATAGCCCTATATGTCAGCATGAACTTTCAAGTATAACTCATAATTAAGAACTGTACTTCACATCTGGGCATACGTGGTGAAGATACTTAGATTTTACTTGGCGTCCTTTTTCTCTCAGTGTAACATCTCCTGATGACTAGCTGAATAAATCCGTTTTAAACCAAAAAGCTTAGTGTTGACTTAAAACATGACATATGTATATACATATTTAGGATCCACTATGTCAGGCTGATACATAAAGAGGAAGGTCTCGGCAGTCAAAAGGATTAAGAACCCTAGTGTGTCATAATTTATTCGTCATTTTTTTTTCTTAGGAATATGAAAAACCAGATTAAGAAAACACTTTACTCTAAAACAGTGCTTCTCAAACTTTCAATACTCGCGACCCAATATTCGATGATCATTTTCATCGCGCCCCCCTTCATACAATAACATTGTATTGAATTCAATAATACAATAATTTTACACTAAAGCTAAAATACGACTTTAACTTCTTATGTGCCACCGATGTATATAAACGTCTCGCTCAGCCAAAACATTAATTTTCTGGACGTATATAAACGTCTTTCTGAAGTACGATCTTTTCTGAGCACTGCAATCTATAAAATTATTCCTAATGCCTTGGAACACAATAAAAGGACCTCGACA
>BMAV01026637.1:30766-41074 GCA_019973955.1 Trichonephila inaurata madagascariensis | reverse complement strand
ATCAATATAAGTGTTAATACAAGCCCATGGGGTCACTGGTAGTTATCAAATTTGTTCTTAACTTAGTATTGTTAAATCAATAATAAAAGGCATTGTACATACAGTACAGATACTTTTTTAAGAGTATTATATCAATGTAAATATGTGTGTATTTTATATTTTATTATGTCAGAAACTATTTTGTTTGCTTACTTTCAGTAAATTAATAATTTCTTGAATAAACTTTCGTTTTCAACTTTTAAATATGTTCGCGCCTCCCTCGTAGAGTTATCACGCCCTTCAAGGGGGGCGCGCCCCACAGTTTGAGAAACGGTGCTCTAAAATCATAAAATCGCATATTATCAAGTATATCAGCATTTCTGTACTTTTAGCATTTAAAAATCATTACATTGTAAATAATTACCAGTTGTAACATTTTTAGGGTTTCAGCACAGCACAAAACCCATCTGTAAGATTCGCCTGGCATTTAAAAACTTTATAGGTGGCGCTGTCACCGAAATCAGACAGGACAGTACAGTAGAGAGAGAGGAGATAACATGGCGGAAAGAGCAGGATGACGGGTATGTTGGCGAGCATAGAAACAAAATGGTGTTAACAAATTAAAATTAAATGTATCGCAGTTAGTTTTTTTTAATGTCGTTTTGTGTTGTGTGTGTGGCTGTAATTGGAAAAATGAATCTTTAGCCACTAAAGAATTAGTGACTTTATTGTGCCTGGTAGCTGGTGAAACTTCAGTTGAAACAAAGAACCAACAATCACAATGTAAAAAGTTTATTCCATCAATCTTTCTCGTTGAATAGAAGAAAAGACAAGCATAAATTTTACATAATACTTCTAAGAGATATACACTCTATAACAAAAAAAAAAAAAAACAAACCGACGCACCAAGAAGGAGTTGCCCGATTGAAATTAAATTTCGTATGCAAAAACATTTGTACTGAACATGGAAGTGGCCGCAGTAGCTAAGGTATCGGATCGTGGCGGGCACATATCATGAGTTCGAGCCCAATACCACTAAAGACCCGTCGTATAGGGAAGCGATGCACGTGAAAAAATCCGTCGAGAGCTCAAACGTCTTCCCGTTGGTGTCGTCCTCATCACTTGACCATGGTTCAAAATTACGAGGTCCGTCGCCAAAAGCTCTCGAGTCGCTTAATAGTGCGACGTTAATATTCACTCACCGAACGCAAACAATTAAAATTTGGTGTCCAATGAATGAATAGCAGGAGCTACAGCGCCGCAAAAATATATAAGAAGCGATGAAGCCCTGTTAGTTGCTACGCTAAAACATACAACTAATTCATTTCTGAAAGAAATCACGCGTCTTTATATTGTTATGTAGATCTGGGTTCGAGGATTTTATGCTTTCATTCTCAAAGAGCAAGACAGTTCTTGAAGAGCGAACAAAATTTATTGTAGAAAAACAGTACTTGAAATACAGGATACAGCACTAAAATTCGCTTAATAAACCTCCGGTCTTCACATCTCCCACGCTCAGACACAACTATCAGTGTATAAAAATACAAATTCGTAATGTTTACTTTCAGCCACTCGCTAATCCTAGCAACTAATCGCTAGTCGACTGTCAACGGTCAAAACTATCCTGAGTCAACTTCAACGAGAAGCTCCTATTTACTGTCTGAGCAAGATCTTTCGAGAAAGACCCGCTTACGTCATAGATCGTAATACCAATAGATATCACCAGTAATTTCCAGAAGCATCCATATGGTCATGAACTCGCCAAAAATGGTCACTAACATGGTCATCAAAATGGACGCCAAAGATGATGTCAACTTGGCTCTATCGACAGCATTTCAACAAGTTTCATTGAATCGCCATTATAATACAAGAAACGGAGTTGCTTAGGAATATTAAAAATTTGAATAAAATAGGTGCAACAGAAAGTAATGTATCACACCTCCAGATATACATTATTTACTCTATTTTAAGCATTCATTACACAAAATTCGTAACAATATCCCAGGAAATATTCAAGTTCCGATTCCGCTATAGATCGCCATGCTAAATAATGCTTGAAATATTGATTATAATCGATATCTTAAATTATTTAAGAAATTTATAGCACTACGTTTCTATGTCTTTTTATCCTGTGTTACAGTAGATTTTCTCTAATGATGTTGGTGAGTGTTTATTAACGTCACCCAGTGGCGTAACGGAGAATATTAGGGACTCAAACAAAATTGGGTTTGGAGCCCCTAGCCGAATTTCACAAAGGATTACAAAATCATAATATAACATAAACTTTGTGTCGCCTACGAATCCTGCCCCACCCCGCGATGCGTGGAGTTGGGCCCCTGACGTCACCCTATAAGGCAACGCGAAGGTAATTGGTCCCGATATCATAATTTTGAATCACAGTCAAGTAAGGAGGACGGCATCTGAGCTGACAATTCTCCAAGCTACCCCGCCAAGCCAATGGGGGTACTTTGAGCCTCGACATATTTAACTTGCATCATCTCGACTACAGGGCGGGTCTTCAATAGCTCTAGGGCTTGAACTCGTGATACGCCGGCCACTAGTTCATGACCATAACCACTAGGCTATCTCTGCCATTCAATTCCATTGAATAAGACAAATAATTTACGAGAATTCTTTCTCTTTATCAGCATTAGAGATCGAGCATTTAAAAGGTTTCTTTTCTAAATCAAGACGAATTTTTTAAAAAAAAATGTTGTTTAGTTAAAAAGAGGTTTGTATTGTCTGAAAGTTTTCCCATTTAGATTGCACTTCAAAGCAACATAATGCGATGGATTTCGTTATTTTGAATTTCAGATGACATCTGAGTTGGCACACCTCGTCCATACTTCCATACAATGCTAACGCGAGGACATTCATCAGCAGTGCCGAATTTAGCGTGCACCTGCTTCTGTAGACGATAGTGACTCGACAACGTCAGTCAGGAGTTCGTGGCAATGACCACTAGGTTAATGTGGATATTAACATTGGGGGGGAGGGCAAAATTTCGGTTGTTGTGATAACGTCCTTAAAATCAGCTTGTTTAGCTTGAAAGAAAAGTAATCTCCCCTGGGGTTGCAAAAACATTTCTTATGCATTCAGATTTTCTTTCTTCGGGAGGGTTTTCTGAAGCTGGATTTTCCTGCAAAAATTCCGGATAATTCCCCAACCTCTTGTCAAACTCAACTCAAAACTCGTCAATCTATGCTAGGGGTAGGCAACCAGTTTCTCGCAAAAATTTTTTATGCGACCCACCAAAACAGACAAAATCCGTTTTGAACCGATATTTCTCTCTTTCCCGCCATCAAATTCTTCTAGTACTTTTCAGTATTAGGAAATATAAGTATCCTAAAGTGTTTCTACTGAGAGATCATCAGCAGAGTTTGGAGGAGGAGGTCGCAAGGTTTCTGGATTTTAAGAAAATTTAGCCTAAATTTAATTTACTCTCTCATCCCATTACTGCTAACATGTTTACAGTACCTAAACAGCCACATCTTTAACGTACTGACTTGTAGTCAGATTACAGTATAAAGAAAATGTTTTATGCCATGACACTGACTTTGTGTGTGTGACATCTCTTTATCAAATGAAAAATTTCCATGAATGAAGAAATTCTCTGGAAAATTGCTTCTTGCACTTCAATCGACTTATATTTGTGTGAGTAAAAATTTCTTGCATGAAGATCAACAAGAGTAAAAGCAGGCGCAAGTTGCTGACATAAAGCTCATTTGACGTTTTTGTGAGGCAACTGGGCTGCTTTAGTAGCCCTCAATCCCCCCATCTCAAACTGAGAGGTGGCATTGTGTTGTCGACTTGGAAGGTTAGGTGGAGGTGGGGTTTCAGGAAGAAAAAACCAATGGGGGGGGGGGGAGACTGGCATAGATAAACCTTGGCTTCTTGGATGGCACTTTCTGATTTTATGTTGGGAATAAGCTATTGGTATTGACTGATTAAAAGAAATCAGTGCAGTTTAAAATTAAATAAGAAAGTATGCAATTAAAGGAAGAAAAGGGGAAGTTTTGAATTTAAGTAAAAAAAAAATTCCTTAATCATTTAACATGAATTCAACAAGTAGATAGGCGTTTTGCTTATTTAACTCAGCTGCTTGCAGTTAAGGTAGTAACTGTAAAATTTTTGGCTTTTTTTTTTTTACTAAGCTAGAAATTATATTGAAGTTTTCGAAAATAAGAGATATTGTCGTCCTGGTTCTGGGATGGCGCCTTCGGATTTTATGTTGGGAATAAGCCATTGGTATTAACTGCCCGATTCGGAAGAAATCAGTGCAGTTTAAAATTAAGTAAGAGAAAATATGCAATTAAAGGAATAAAAGAGGAATTTTTGAATTTAAGTAAAAAAAAATTGTTCATCATTTAACATGGATTCAACAAGTAGATAGCTTTTTGCTTATCTGTCTCAGCTGCTTGAAGTTTAAGTAGTAAATGCAAAAGTTTTGACCTCTTTTTTAATAAGCTAGAAGTTATATTGAAGAGTTTGAAAATAAGAGATATTATTGTCCTGGTTCTGGTCAAATTCTCAGATGCTTTGAAAAATATTGTTATGATTTTGGGATTCATTATATTATTTTGAGGGGAAGAATCGGCGGTAACTACAATAACAACGTTAGCGACGGGTACTCTTTCTCGTATTTCGTTATTATTGAAGGAATTGTTTTTAAATCTCTTTTCAACAGGAGAACCATTTTTTGACTTTGAGAATTTTGGGCACTATGTGTAGAAGGCGGCATGTCCGTGTGTTTCTTACAGTTAATTCAGTAAGGGTTATTCTACTTATCTTTTGTTTCGCAGTTTCCATGTTCTTTTCCCCACTTTATACATCTGGGTTTTAGGTGACAATTTGCCGCGATGCGACATAAAGTTGCAGGCTGTTATGGGAATTTAAACAAGCAATCTTTCTGATTTAAAAAAAAATAGCGGAAAATTATCATCTGGTATATTTGGCTCATTAAACTGATTCTACAATGAAATATGCTTGCAGCTATGGACAACATTAAATTAGCACAGTAAATAAATAGAATAAAATTGCCGCTGTATCATTTAACTTATTATTATTTTTTTTTATAATGAATGCAATTATTTTAACCCGACATCAATCACGCGAAGAAAACGACCGAAAGCTCTCTCGCAGGGTATCTCATACCCAAAGGTGTTTGCATTCTGTTTTACCGTAAAATTTGTATACAAATGTTAAAAAGGGATAAAAAGTAGGAGATACAATATGTTTATTACATTTTTTCACGTAAATTTAGTTTTTCAGTTCTTTTTATAAGGACATTCAATACATTGTTTACTCACTCCTTTAATCTCATCGTGTGAGAGAGTGCGATGTTTTCACTGGATTTTAATTTTTGAAGTGATAACTTCTATTGGCGCGATTTGCTGGAGAGTGAACTTGCCTGAACGTTACTCTCGGGAATGTAACGCTCATTCGGCTTTTTTCGCTTTCAGTTGGACATACACACCCCTAAAATGGAAAGGAGGGACGTTTCCCCCCTCCACTCTAAAATTCGATATGTTGTCCTCTCCCCCCCCCCACAAATATGCAGTAAAAGTAAAGTTCCTACTTCGATCTAAGTGGGGCTCCCTCTCCCCGTCACCTCTTTCTACTAAAATGAATGCGGGATTCTTTCTAATCCTAGTTAAAGCATGAAAATGAAACGAAATATTTTTAAAAAATAGGCTTAGAGAGAAAGAGAAATCCTACACTAGAATTAAACATAAAATGTAGAAAAAGGACAAATTTTTATAGAACTAAGTAAATGGTATAGTTATCATTAGCAATATTGTAGTGATCTTAAGAATAAAAATCTATTATTTGTAGCAATGAACACAAATAGTTCTATTAATCACGTTACTTAAATATACTTTGAGTCTGAAAAGAAAATTAAAACAATTACAAATTTAAAATAACAAAATTACACAAAGAGAAATATTAAGAAAAAGTTACATTAAATAATTTAAGTACAAGAAAACAAAATATAATTAAGAAGACTTTCCTTGCAGCAGCACCGGATATAATTTATACAAAACTGCCATACATGACAAAAGAGCTAGTATAAGCCAGAGATTATGTAATATAAGTATTCTGATTAAAAATCCCTTTTTATAAAGGTTTTGACCTAGATTCCTCTCTTCCCTAGTAACTACCTGTCATACTATCTATCCCTTTGCTTAAATTAATTTATGGATAGAATTAAATATTGTTAAATTACAACCAAAATTCACAAAGCCGGATCGGGTGTCTTCTGAATAAATTACCTATGATTTTAAGTGGGAATATTAAAGTAAGAGTTTTCAAAAGGAAAATCAAAACCTTTAGTTGAATTTTTAAAATCAAAATTGAATTTAATTATGTCAAATGACCCATATGAAGCATGAGGAAATACGGAACAACGCTTGACGGAGTTTTTTTTTTTATAGATATGTAAATAAAATTGTGAATCTAAAGGATTTTTAACCTATTTCAGCTACCATAAATCTATTGTTTCCTTCTTAGAATACAATTAATTCCCAAGTATGATTGTATATTTCGTACAAAAATATTACTTTATGAGTACAGACACATGAATAATTTTATAGGACAATACTAATGTCCCCTTGTTTTTAATTCACCTAATTAATCCCTGAAATAACAGTACAAAATTTGAAGTTATCACTGCTATCGTGTGTTCATAAGCAATCGCATTTTTCTTTTTTAATATGTATCTTTTTAAAACTAAACATATAGGAGTAAACTTCCCTATTTTTTAAATTCAAAAATTTTGGAATTTCTTTTTTTTTTCTCTTATTTTTTCTGCAATAGTTTTTTTCCCCCAGACGTTCATCCGAAAGCGGACAAGATTTGTACGAGTAGTCTCCTTTAAAATTACGTTCTTCCCAAATGTTTTTGTGTCTCTACATATAAACTATTTATTTTCAACATTGTTTCCCTCTTCTAAACCTGGATCGATTTCAGTAGAGGAATCATACTTGCTGTTGTACTGTTCATCATTTGATTTTTCCTCATCATAACTGCGAAGAGAATTTCTTCATCCGAAAATACTGTTGAACTATATCTATTAAAAACTGTATCGTTTTAATTACTTAAATATCAATTTTTTTTCATCATAATTACAATAATACGCCATAGCCAGGGGTGGCTCTAGGGCCGGACAAACTGGACCCTTGCCCAGAGCGGCATTTGGATCAAATTTGAAAAAGAAAATTTTTTTTGTTACAAAAAATTTGATATATTTTCTGAAATATTATTGAGTGGGAATTTAGTATTTCATTTAACGTATCTTATTTTTTTATTTTGTTCTCTGTATATTTAATGACAGTTTTATTTTATGTTGAAACTTGAAGGGTTCGAGGTGGGAGTATATGTTAAAGCATGAAATTTAATACGCTTACACATCTTTCACTAGTAACTTTTTCGTCATCCCGGAGTGAGGTCAACGGACATTCCTTTCACCTTTACGATGTCCGGTGTCAACTATTGAAAAGGGGACAAGGGTTATAAGAAGTTTTGGTAAATGGAGAGCCACAGAGGAGATTTTTTATTTCAGTTTTGAGTGTAGTTACTATAAGTCAAAACAAACGCTTGTGATCCCCACCATCAGTAGACTATTTTTCGAAGAAATTGGCCTGTTGAAATGGACGATTCCTTCTTTTACATTTCACTCTTTTGAAATAATAACAAGTAATTATGTCCTTAATTTCGAATTATTTTGGATTTTTTAAAGTCTTAAACCAATATATATGTATTGAGAAAGAGAGAGGGGCGGCATTTTCCATTTTCGTACGGGGTGGCAAAACTTCTAGAGCCGGTCGTTCCATAGCATAAGGAAGATTAAAAACGTACTCATGCATTCAGAACTGTAACCGTGATTCGCTCGCAGAGCCCAAAGAGGCGTTATCCAAAAATATATATTTAGAATTCGCCTACAAGCTAAAGCCTCTTAAAGGAATTGACCTTAATGTCAGCTACTCCAGAAACTAACCATTTTCCAAAAAAAGGTTTAGAAAGGAGCGTTGAAAAAAGTTTATGACATACACTGTGCAAGAACTGCCGGCTTAAAAGGGCGCAGGCCTCCGGGATTCTCCGCTTCCGCAAGGTGGCCAACGAAATAAAACAAGTTGCCCACCCTTGGTTTAGGTTTTACCACAAAAAATACCATATAGTTCTGATGCTTCTGCGAGTGGAAACTTTTGAAGACCACTGCTATATTTCATTTAAAGAACTGCAAATAAATACTCTTTAAATTTCAATGTTGCACGGTGCTTCATTTAAGATTCAGCTCTTACTGTCTTAAAACTAAGTTCTTTTAAATTGTTTTAATTTCATTCTTAAATAATCAATTAATTTCCCACCAAATGGATTTCGGAAAAGTCGATATTTTACCTGCGATGAAGCAGTGAATATAGCAGCAGTGAATATATTTACACTGGATCTGGAGCGCCATCTATTACCAAAAAGATGGTTATTAAGTATTTTAAGCTCGTATGCGAATTATTTGTAATTATGGCATATAATGAATACTGGAAAATAACAAATAATTTTGATAAATTCTACAGAGAAAATATTTGGATAAAACTTGGGAAATCGCGTAAAATATTAATGTGTCTAATTAATTGCTCAGTATGTTTTGTAAATTAAGACTTACAACAATATTTGTACTTAATTTACAAATTATTAAATATAATTATTTTTGGAAATGATAATAATTTTTATTGAGACTAATTATTTCTGCTGGAATTTTTCTTCTAGTAAGCAAACGCACGTTAAACAGATTCGAAATTCAGTTTTTGATGGATCTCTCTGGAGCAGATAGTGAACTTTTTTTTTAAAACCAACTTGCATTTTTCCTCTGTTCATATTTTACATAGTCCGCTTTTATCCAACGTTTGTATAGTGTAAAAGTTCCAGGATTAAAAAACCTCATTCTTACAGATTTTGCAAGTACTATTTAATGAACTAATTATTTCCAAAAATTTGAAATAATAAAATAAACCAGAAATTTCAACAGACCAATTTATATATAAAATGCTTTTGATAGAGCAAACTAAAGCATTAGGAAAAATGTTTTTTAAAAAAAAAACGTGAGCTAGAACTTTGCGCGAATACGGACAATGATTTAACTGTGAATGTGAACTTACAGCAAAAATTACATTTGGAAAATATTAATTTCGTATAGATAATATACTTTTGTTGAGAGAAGAATTATTTTTAAAAAAGTATTATTTCGAAAAAATATAAATTTTGACAGTAATCTAGAGCATTATATAGAAAATACATGAAATTATTACTCAAAAAAAATCTTGGACTCGTGTTTTTGAGAAACAATAAAAATTAGTGAACGAAAAAATGTCGATATAAAAAAGCAATCTTGTTATGAATGCGCAATTGCGCAAATGTAACAACAAATTCGTCAGGCAAACCACAAAAAATTACTTTTCCTCCTTCATTTTGAAGAAAGTTTATCACATGACGTGAGCGTCATCTTGTGACATTGTTTTACCCTAAATGAAAAATTTTAATGTAAAAACACTAGAGGCGCGCTGTCTTCATGTAAGTCAAAGAAAATATCACTGAGAGAAAAAAATGTGTTGTTTTTTTTTTAAGTTAGCGGTAAGCAATTTTTTCTTTCATTTATTGACGATTATATTTTAAAACAAAATTAATTTATCAATAAGTCTGACACTGTTTTTCAAAAAACATTTTTCAAACTTTTTTTTTCTTAAAAAAATTATAATATCACGTATTTTCCAGATTCATATATCCAGATTCAGTGAGTCGAACACCTACTTCATACATAAATGTCAGAAGTTTTTAAGATAATCAGAAGTATTCGAGGGTCTTGTAGGGGCTGTGGTAGCCCAGTAGTCAAGGTATCGGATCATGGCAGGCATGCCATGAGTGCGAGCCTAGTACCACTAAAGACCCGCCGTGTAGAGCAGCGATGCACGTTAAATCTGTCGAGAGCTGAAACGTCCTCCCTTTGGTGTGGGAGTTAGGAGAGGGGGTGCTAGCTCAGGTGTCGTCCACGTCACTTGACCATGGTTCAAATTTCGTGGTCCGTCGCCAAAAGCCCTTGTGTAGCTGAACAGTGCGACGTTAATATTTACTCAATTTTATTGATCTAGTATGTTTAAAGGGCAAAATTTGAAAAGAGTTGTGAAAATCGTTAGATTAATATTGCAGTAAGCATTGCGTTTATTTTTGGCCGTCCACTCTGATTGCTGTAGCTTTTTTGATTTAAAACTGCGCAAATTCTTGCTAAAATAAGAAAAAATATCATTTAGAGGGTTATTATATTTTCCACATATTTTCAGG
>BMAV01026637.1:2470-14661 GCA_019973955.1 Trichonephila inaurata madagascariensis | reverse complement strand
TTAGCATTCCAGCTAAAAAACCTAAGAGAATTATTCGTACTATTCCTATTATTCAGTAATCAACAATTAAAGTTTAGTTTGTAAGATGGACAGCATTTGACCCCACTGTGTCATCATCTGGGCCATTTGGGTCATGACTGCTTTGGCATCCAGTGACTCGTTGTTCTGAACTCCTTTTACTACTTCCGAGAAAGTAGGCTTTTGTTGGCTGATTTTTTCCTTGCGCGCAGCCGCTCGCTCTTGCCAGACATTCTTCATCGGTTTGTTTTTGGTGTTGATTGGGTTCTTGGGGCATCCGGAGAAATTTGCAGGGTGCGGGCCGCTGCAATTTGCACACTTAGCTTGGGCATTGGCTGACTTGGTGCATTCAAAGGTGAGATGGCCACCTGAACATTTCAAACACTTCGGTGCTCAAGCGCAAAACCGAGAGTGATGAAAAAACTCCTGACAGCGATAACACTGAGGAGGCATGGAGAATTTATTGAGGGGCTCAGCCGCAACTCTAAAAAATCCAATTGTCTTCATGTTGAAAATCTCCTGGTTTGCAGGACATTTGGGGAGGGTTACCAAGAAAAGTGGCATGTTAGTGTTTGTTTTCCTGTTTCTCAACAAGGAAATATGGTTGGGAGTGAAACCAAATGAGTGCAACTCTGACATGAGTTCATCTTGATCAAAGTCGGTAGGTAATCCTCGAATAACAACTTTAAGTTGTTTATTGTGGGCCATCTCAAATGTGTGGGACCGCAATTTATTGTTCGAGATATATTTTTGAATCAGACGGTGCTCTTCAGCAGAAACTGGAAAGACTCGGAGCTTTCCATTCTCATATCGCCCCTCAAGTGGTGTATCGTAGAATTTTCCTAATTGATCGAGGAGCTCGGTTGCATTACGCTGTGAATCAATCACAATGGGCGCAATGCGTCTTCCTTTGCGGCTTACTACAGTAAAGCCGTCGTCTTTCTTACTCGAACTGGGAGCGGCAACGCTACCAGCGACCGCCTCCACACCCGGACGCGGCGACGGAAGCCCTACGAGGACCGAAGTCGACCAATTAGATCAACTACCAATCACAGAGCTCCCTCTCGCACACACGCGGGAAAGGAGAAAGGGACCGTAGATACCACTTCACACAACACAACACGTCACGATTAGCTGCTACCCCGATTGGACAGGCAGTCAACCAACCCGAGGCTCTCATTGGCCGAAGGAATCTCAAGTTAATTTTTAAATATCATGAAGCAGTAATTTTTGATAGCTTTCAAAAAAGCTGCTCTTTTTTCTTTAAAAGTAATGCATTAATTTCACCTCAAGTAAATTTAGTATTCATTTAAGTAATAAAAATTTTCTCTTAAACTCTTTTAAAAAGGGGCAATTTATTAAGTTATCTCAAGTAATCTATACTCAAGATAGGAGATTAAAGCCCTGACGCGGGCTATGTGCTCCGACCAACCACCCCCAGCTACAAACAGATACATCACGCAATGATTTATCGGCTGTTCGCTAGCCTCTGGTTAAGTGGCAGCGCCAGCCGACACAGAGCATCACTCTGACAACATAAGCACCAGCAATTGTAATTTTTTTTTTTTTACCTAAATTTTTTCCATTGGTCACAATCATTTAATTTTAATTATTTGAACTTTAAGTCTATTATAATTTAAGTATATTATAATTCCTGTTTATTTTTGTATTCTACTTCTTTTAATCTTTTTTAAACTACCCCTCACACAATCATGGCAAATCATCCTCTAATGCTCAACAACCAACCTTTATGATAGGAGATTAAGACCTCTCTGGAGATCATGTGCCCCAATAACCCTTCAACACCAAAGCAGATACAAGTAAATAAAAGAAAAATAAATAAAAGTAAATAAATACTAACTAAAAAAAACCCTTTATTTTAAAGGCATAAATGTCATTTACCATTGGATTTAGTCTCACTTGGTTACAAAACTTAAAGGTTTTAAACATTTTTCTAAATTGTTTGAGATGTTTCGAATTCTTTTACGATGTTTTCAATTCTTTCATCCAGTTTTACACATACTTTTTTCCTCTTTTTTCCAGAGGCACCTAATTCTCTGGTTTTAAATTCAACGACACTCTTTGTGTTTCTTCTCTTAGTAATTTAACTAATAAGTGGGCATTAGACTGGTTTCTGCCAGTGATTGCATTTAATTTGAAATTCCACCCTTCAACAGATTTTGTCCTATGACACTGTCCATATACATTCCAAACTTTAATGATTGTCCACCCACTGCTCAAATGTTATTAAAATGCTTATAACTGTGTGGGAAATATTGTGTAGTCTACACGAATTTGTAACATAAAATTTAGGAGCAGTTCTTGCTTGAATTTAGATTTTTTACATCGCATCTGTTGATATATCAATAAGTTGTTCCTTCTCATTTATTGTAGGTTTTTTCCCCACAAAATGTAAAAATGTGCAATTAGTTTTGCAAGACATTGTACTAACGATTAAAAAACCCGGAGAGTAAACAATAAAATATTAACAATGCAGTAGGTAGTATATAAAAAGATTTTTTAGCGCTTTTAATATTCTTTTATTAAATTATAATAATTGTTTAAAAAGTATTGCAAAATATAGATGTTGTATATTAAACAAAATTTTTAGTTTCTTAAAGACAGGGTTAAGCTTTAAATTCTTGTGGGTGTAGAAACTTCGTACAGAACGTGAATCCATTTTGCATATACATTTATAAGTTTCTTTTAGATATTTTTACTGTGACTTGTGGAACTTTTGGATATGCCTCATGGAACCCCAGGGTTCTGTGGAATATAGTTTGAAGACCACTGGCTTAGACTTTCAAAATGATCAAGATAACAGGATTTTAGTATTTGGAGAAGAATATCACTTGTACCTTTTGAAAAATAGAAAGATCTTTTTCTTAGATGGAACATTTAAATGTTGTCCGAAACAATTTTATCAAATATATACAATGCACGTCGACTTAAGGAGTAAAGCAACTGAGACCAACGTTTATCCTGCGCTTTTTGCAATTCTGCCAGGTAAGAGACAAACAACTTACATTGCAAAGTTTTAGGAAGGGAAACTTTGGTGCCCTATGTGGAAGCCGGACATCATAAAATTGGATTTTGAAGCTCCAGAGCCATCAAAATTTGTATGTTAGAATTTCCCAGCTCGACTATTTCGGGTTACACCTTTCATTTTAATCCATGTTTGTGGCATAAAATGCAAGAAACGGGTCTAGTAAAGGAATATAAAGAGAACGAAGATATTAGAAATGTCTGTAGAATGATTTCTGCATTACCTTACTTGCCAATGGAACACATAGATGAGGCTTGGAGCATTGTATGGGAAATGGCTTTTAGCATTGACAAACTTACCCTATTCATTGATTATTTTGTCGAGCAGTAAATGGATATTACAAATATGCCCATTAAAGTATGGAATGTATATGGACAGCGTCATAGGACAAATTCTGTGGAAGGGTGGAATTCCAAATTAAATGCAATCACTGGCAGAAACCAGCCTAAAGTCCACTTATTAGTTAAAATACTAAAAGAACAATACGTTGACCAATACGTATTAAGGGGCCCCAAAAGAGAGCCCCCAAATTGTTTTTATACAGGGATCACTCAGGACTAGATACGCCAGTAATTATGCGTAGATATCAATTTAGGTTATTACATATGTATATAACATGACTTGGAGTACTTTCAAATTTACGTGTTTCAGATAGTAAAAACAATGAGAAGTGCAGCCTATTATCATATGATACTTTATTCCAATGATTCAGCAAATCGTTCTGATTACTAGATAGTTGATTTACTAGAGTGGGTATGCAATTAAAAACTTGCACTGAAAATTAATGTTATGGAGGATTGTAGGAATCGAGTAGAATTCTTCTCGGCCTTTTTGTAAAATCATTAGGATTGTAATTAGGAAGATTTAGCGGTGAAATTGTCGAATCAGCCACCTTCCCGCCAAATTTTGAAAAATCGCCAATTTGGAGCGTTTTTGCGTATTGAGTTTCGGATTTACAACCCTACCACAACACGCTATGCCGGAGGGCGAAATTTAAGATGGCGGGAGGGAAATCATTGAAAAATAGCATTTTAAAGTTTTGAAACTGAAAATTGCTGCTAAAATTATGCATTTAAAAATGAAAATAATTTCACTTACCTTTAAAAAATGCAGCTTTTCCCGACATTTATGATGATGATGAGTTCCCTACTGAAATTATACCAGTCTACGAATGCATATTTCTGAGAGCACCTTCAAAACCATTTTTATTTTTGCATCACTAACAAAACGGTGCTCATATCCATAGTACTCAATTCAAACCAAGACCCTTTCCTTACACTCCTAAACACATGATGGTTATCCTCTTTCACACTCGACTGATTTCTGCAGTACCATTCAAAAACCATCATTAACTTTCAAACCCGTTCTTTTTCTCAATACCATACTTTTTCTACATTTTGGACATACATATGATGATCCAATCAAACCTTCTTTCTCGCACCAATCGAAAACAGCTTCCTTTCCAAGCACAGGCAACAGGGCAAAAAATCTTTCAGAATACTCATCATACTTTTTCCTGCATTCATTCAAATTATTCCTAATAGCATCGCTGGACATCGTGGCAATCTGTTAAAATTTATGTGGGGAAAAAAATAAATAAAAATATTACCTGTAAAAATAATTCCACAACGAACCAAAGAAAACAGCTGACCTAAAGGTACATCCGGAGAAGAAGAATTATCGCTTCCTAAATAAA
Organism: Trichonephila inaurata madagascariensis; assembly: GCA_019973955.1. NCBI lineage: Eukaryota > Metazoa > Arthropoda > Arachnida > Araneae > Nephilidae > Trichonephila > Trichonephila inaurata. Next base: position 9,901 of record BMAV01026637.1, on the reverse strand, counting down.
AGGCCGTTATAAGAAAAACTGCGCATGTGCAGAAATGAAGAATCCTTAATTTTTAAAGTAATAAAAGCTTTCTGCCCATGCGCGAGAAAGTACCGTTGGAGAATTAAACAGTTAAAATAAATAAAAAACGAGTTACGCATGCGCTAACTTGCCACGATATATTTTCCGGAATTTTGCACGTGTGTATTTCTTCGTCCGGGGCAATAAACGCTTTGACTAAGCAAGGCGTTAATACACACTGGTGATAGTTTAGAGGTTAAAGTCGTTTGAAGCTTTTTCTTTAAAGTATAGTATCGTTGAATTCAAAACATTGTTCTTGTATGGAAGGGGGGTGCAATGAATACTCTGATTGAATATTGGGTCGCAAACATTGAAAGTTTGAGAAGCATTGTGTGATAGAGATAGGCTTTTTTTAAATTGTTAACTCATTATAATAATTTGTATTTAAAACTAAAATTCTCTCTTTTCGTTCTAGGAATAGAGTATATCGAAAGATAAACAAGGTCTTTCCCATTTGAAATGGTAAAATGTATGTACAGGAGTCATTTGTTTATTTTAATATTATTTATGCTTATGTATTATAACTTAGTAAGCAAAGTAAGTCTTAATATCAATGAGAAGACAATAACTCCAGCCAGGATCGTAGTAATCGATAACATTTCAGTTATAGGATTACAGCTGAAGTCTTCTTTTCTTACATTTCTATTTTAAAAACTAGCTGAATGGCCCGGCGTTGCATGGGCTTTCTCTACTTTTATAAATTTTCCCTTTCCTTCACAAAATCAGCACTTCTAATACTCTTTTTCAAAATGACTTCCACCTCCCTCCTCCACTTAGCTGGCGTTGCTCGTGCTTTTACCGAGTGTATAACTTAAAATTCCCTGTTTCGAAATTTTTTCGCTTCTTTTCTGTCAGACAGGTTTATTTCCCCCGGCGTTGCATGAACATTTTTAAATGTATAACATATTGTCATGGAAATTCCTCTTCCCCTCTCGCTATCAGAGCTCTCGATTCAGTGAACAGTGGGACTTTAATATTCACTCACTCACGTTGCAACTTTTTAGGCCCCGGAAACGAAAATGTACCTTTTTAAAAATAGTTGTATGTTGAAAAAAGGAGAAATTTTTATAATTACAAAATTTTACAACTGTATTAAATGTTGAATTAAAATTGTGAGCATTTTTTGAAATGTTCGGTACACGGAAAATAAAAATTCATACAATTATTTTTATAAATGAAGCAGTTATAAAAACTTTGAATTTGATAAGTAGTTATATGACGTGGTGGGCGCCAAATGATAACGGAGAGACGGGGAAGAAGTTCTTTACTAAGTCCACTAGTTATTAAAACACGTTTATTAGACAAAACACAAACACATTTATATACATAACTAGAGAACTAACAGTTGACATAGAATTGAAAGGGATCGGAGCGCATGCTCATACATCCTTACAGTTCCGAAACTTGGCCATCACTGAAAATTGTTCTGTTCACTAGAGGGCGCGAAAGTCTCTTTACTGTTAATATGGAAGAGTCTAAATAACTGGGGTTACAATCTCCCCCTATGGATCCGACGACGTCCCGGCGAGGAGCCAGAATCAGAATTAGCTGTTGTAGAAGTAGCATTTGTTGAGGGATGAATGGTTCTGCTGGAAATGGCTGTTGAAGCAGTTGATGGGTTTGGAACATGTGTATTTTGTATTGATGTGGAGGTAACTTTTCGAGGTCGGCCTCTTTTTCGAAGTGGAGCTATAGGAGAAGTGTCCATGTCTTTAAAAGGTGTTAAAGCAGAAGTATGGTAAGTAGCTATCGGTTCAGGTGGATTGGTAAGACTTGCTATAACATAAGAAGTGGGTGATTTTTGTGTGAGAATTAAATATGGACCGTCACGCTTTGGCATGAACTTGGAAGTTTTCTTGTTCTTTGCATTACTGATGGGATGTAAAGTCACCCAGACTTTATCTCCAGGAGAATAATAGACTGGACGACGATTTTTGTCATATTGCTTTTTTCTTTGGTCTTGTTTTGTTTCTATTCTTTCTCGTATGTCTTCGGTAATAGTTGCAAATAGTTTTAAATAAGGTGTTATTTTGGCAACAAAATTGTCATTGTGAACGACGCTTTTGAAATCTTGCACCACATCGTCTACAGTTCGTAGCTCTCTCCGAAAAGTAGGTAAGCAGGAGTGTGACTTGTAGTGTCACAGACAGTTGTATTCATGGCGAAACGAATGACTGGAAGTTTGGAATGCCAATTAGAATGATCGTCTCCGACGAGTATTGCAAGTCGAGGTTTAGGGTCTCTGTTTTTTCTCTCTGCTGGATTAGACTGTGGTGAATAAACTGGTATTAAGTTTTGACTTATTTTTAACGTAAAGCAAATCTGTTGTAGAACAGCACTGACAAACTGTGTTCCGTTGTCACTGATAATTCGTCTCGGTATGCCATGACGCATGAAAACTTCTTCTATGAGAGTTGTAGCACATTGGCGTGCACTGGCTTGAGAAAGGGCAAATAACTCAACCCACTTTGTGGCACAATCCTCAACAATGAATATCCATTGTTTACCTGAGTCAGTTTGAGGCAATGGCCCAATTAAATCAATAGCAATGACTTCAAATCTCTGTGAGTAGACTGGAGTTCTAAGCATACCAGCAGACTTTTGGTTTGTAGCCTTAAAACGAGCACATTCTGGACATTTCTTAATATAATCGGATATGTACTTTTTCATGCCTGTCCAATAATATCGTTTTGCAATTTTCTGGAATGTTCCATCTTCTCCATAATGTCCAGCCATCGGATCATTATGATGCCTTTGCATTATCAATTCACGTTCAGCAGTTGGAATGACTAACTGAGCTTCTGCGGAATCAGCATCAGGAACATAACGATATAAAACACCTTGATTCATCAAAAATCCACGTTCAGTCCAGTTTTCATATTCTTCAGTTTTCAGAGAGGATTCAAAACTGTCGATGATTTTTTTTAAATTATCATCTTTAAGCTGCGCCTCGCGCATGTCCTTACAACTTCGTGTTGGCATATCAGCNAGCTATCGTGATATTATTGGCTTCGCAAAAAGATTCTTCTTCTTGAGTAACTGGGCGGGATAACATGTCTGCAACGACATTTGCTTTACCAGGTATATACTGTACTTTCAGGTTGAAAGACTGGATTTCAAGTGCCCATCTAGCAAGTCGTCCGGTTGGAGACTTGAGGTTTAGAAGCCATTTCAGAGGTTGGTGGTCGGATGCCACGGTTATTTCTGTTCCTTCAATATAGCCACGAAATTTCTTCAAAGCCCATACCACAGCAAGGGCTTCCCTCTCTGTGGTGGAATAGTTGCGTTCTGCTGGAGTTAGCAGTCGACTAGCGTATTCTATAGGACGTTCCTCAGATTCTTCTCCTTGAAGTAAAACTGCTCCAAGGGCATAATTGCTTGCGTCTGTTCGAATAATATATGGCTGAGTACCATCTGCTTGTTTTAACACAGGAGGTGTTGTAAGACAGTTTTTAAGGGTTTGAAATGCATTTTGTTGGTCAAATCCCCATTGCCATTGGACTTTCTTCTTTGTAAGATAACTTAGTGGACGTGAAATATTTGCAAAATCTTGAATATATCTTCGAAACCAAGAACAAGTTTGCAGGAAAGATTGTAGTTCTTTGACATTTTTAGGGGGTGGAATATCCAGTATAGAGGCTACTTTTTCTGAATCAACTTCTATTCCTTTTTGTGTAATCCAAAATCCAAGATATTTAACTCGAGAAGAGGCAAAATGGCATTTTTCTCTATTTGCTTTAAGTTTGAAAAGTAAGAGTCTTTCAAAAATAGCTTTAAGATCAAACATGTGTTTTTCAAAAGTTTCTGACAAAACAATTATATCGTCTAGATAAGGTAATGCTAGAATGTCTTCCAGACCATTACAAAAACGGGTCATCAGTCTTTGAAACGTAGCAGGTGCGTTGCGCAAACCATATGGCATCCGTAAGTAACGGTAAGTACCAAAAGGACATACAAATGCTGTCTTGTCTTGATCTTCAACATGCACTTTAACTTGGTGATATCCTGCTCGCAGATCTAATGTAGACATGAAAGGAGGGAGTTTTGCTTGATGTAGCAAATCATCCATTCTGGGCAGTGGATATGTATCTGCAACTGTTATTTCATTTAACTTTCTGTAATCAATACAGAGGCGAAATGTTCCATTTGGTTTTGGTATAAGTACGACTGGAGAAGCATACGGAGATTCACATTCTTCTATTATGCCTTCCGCGAGAAGTCTATCGATTTCTTGTTTTAATATTTCTTTCTTGGAAGGATTCATCCTATAAGGTGGCAATGCCACTGGAAGATGATCTTTTGTATTTATACGATGTTCAATAAATGGAGTAGGCTCTCCCCCTGGTTGAAAGCATTCTTCATATTTTTCCAATAGTGAATTTCTTTCTTTCCGTTGTTTAAGTGAAAGATGAGTACCTTCATTTTCCCGAAGTTGACAAGGATGTAGTTCAGTATTAACAGTGAGAAGAGCATTGATGTTAGGAGGCGCTTTCACAAAATTATATTTTCTGTGGGATGTTTCAGTGAAATACCACTGTTTTCTTTGGAGATCTAAGACGATCCCCGCAGCTGTTAAAAAGTCAATGCCTAGAAGTGTTCTGTTGCCTTTAGCATTTTTCAAAACTATTAGCTCCGTGGGAATGACTTTTCCTTGAATACCAATGTCTACAGAAGTTGTCAGTATTTCTGTGGTTTGCGTACGACCATCAGCTAGAGTCATCTGCATATTTTTTTCTTCAAAATTCAATCCTTTTTGTTTAAGTAAATGATACAATTTTTCACCAGCCACTGAATGTGTAGCACCAGTATCAGCACAAACTGCTGCTTCTGTATTACAAATGGAAATTTGAATAATATTAATGGGATTATTTTCACTGGAGAAACTATAAAAGTTTGATTGATTTAGACTTGATGACAAGGTATCATCTTTTTGTCGAACTGGGTTGCAAGTGTGGCATCTTGATCGAATGATTCCGGGAGCACCGCATCCATAACAAGGTACAGGAGTTCTGTCTTCTTTTGTATCAACGATTTTCTTTTCAGGTATTCTGTCATTTGAAGTGGGATTCCGCCTACTGTTACTGGGAACCCCGGTTTCCCGCCTACTTTGACTGGGGAAACCTGACAGAGAATGTTCATGTGACAGCAACTTAGGATTTCGTGTGTAGTTACTTCTCCAGGGACTGGACTTCATTTCTTTTTGTTTCCAACTAAAGTTTTTGTTTTTATTTTTATTTGGCATGTTTTTAACTTCTTCATATGAATCTAGCTTATCCACAAGTTGTAGAGGATTGTTCCAATTACACCACTGGTCCAAAAAGTGATCTTTGTAATCTTGAGGTGTTTTCTTTTTAATTTGATCTGCCACAATCAAATCTTTCAATTCTTCAAGCGTGGTAACTTTGGATTCTTTGAGCCACCCATCAAAATATGTTTGCAAGTCAAAATAGAAGTCACGCCAGGTTTTTATAGGATCTTTGGTGTGCCGGGAAAACATCTGCCGAAATTTTTCTGCACTTAATTTAAAGCGTTTTAGTAGAATTTGTTTGACTTTATAATAGTCTTGAGCATCAACAACAGATTCTTTTGCGATTAAATTTGAAACTTCAATCGGTAAAAGACCAACAAGGTACACCACCCACTGTGGAACTGGAACTTTTAAAAATGTTAATTGCCTTTCGAAGAGGTCTAGAAAAATTGTTACATCAGTTGTTTTTGGATCAAAAATCGGAAGTAGCTTATGGAGTTCTAACTTTGGCATGTTGGAGTCTGCAGAAGAAGACATCAGCGCAGAGTTTGTAGTTTTAGAAGTATCAGTTGTAATTTGAAGTTTTTGCAGTTCAAATATTCGTTGGTTTTCCTTATCTCTTTCAGCTCGCAATTCGAGCTCTTTTCTATCACTAATAATACGATTTAAACATTCTTTAGTAAAATCTACATCATAACCTTCACTTTTTAAGATCGCGTCTTTTATGTCAAGAACTTTGAAATTGTCTGGTATTGATATGTCTAGCGTTTCCGCCAATTCAAGGAGGTCTTGCCTGAGACCTTTTGCTAAATAGGCCATCGTGAAATGTCACTTGAAATTAATTACAAATTTATTCTTTAAACTTTAAATTAAATTTAACCAAATGTTATTATATTTAATTAATAATACAGCATTATACCACATAAAATAATATCTTAATTTGTTACAATATGCGATTCGAAAAAGTTTTCATGAATTACAACATATAAATGTTCGTTCTTTTCACTTTTAATACACAATCAAAGTAAAATTACTATCAAACTTTTAGATTAAAAAAAAAATCATCAAAATGATCGAAAAACACATTTGAATTATATCATACCACAAGTAAAATAAAAATCATATACGCATAAATAAAAGTTCTACTTAGCCAAAACAAAATTTCTTATTAATATTCAAAAAGAAAATAAGTTATTACACTTTATACCATAAAAAAAAACATGCATAGAACTCAGGATTATTTGTTGAACGTTTCGTACAACCTTGAACTGTCTTTTTTTTTCTATTTTATTTATTTTCGCTTACGCTGCATAAAATATCTCATCAGTTTCAAAAATGAATCATAGCTTTTAAAATTAATTCTAGCAAGAGAAAGGAAATGGATAAATATTCTTTTTTCTTTTAAACCACTGAATATTTTATGTAACTGAGGGAAATCTTAAGTAATACACATTTTTCTACCAAAAATTATACACATAAATGATTTTATCAAAAATAGCACATAACAAAACAAAAGAAGTTTCAGAGCATTAATGCTTTTGAACAAAGATCATAATCATTTAAAAAAAGAGATTACATATGTATATATTGTTAAGAGTTCTCACTTTCGCTTTTAAGTAAACAACGTTATACGCATTAACTTAAAACAAGTCAGCATATATTTAAAGAACATGGAATATAATGTAAACTGTATATTATACTACTGTTTAGCAAATGATATTTCTTAAAATAAGAAAAAGATTTCTTAATTCAATGATAACAGTTTATATAATTTGCACAGGAATGTACAGAAATGTTTTCTAATACTGAACAATGAGACAGTACTTAAAGAATTAAGAATTTAACTAATAAATTCTTTCGGATATTAAATCCAATTTGCACTTGGGCATGCAATAATGAAACGAGTATTAAAAGTATAATACTTTAAAGAAAATTCAAGATAAAAAGCTTTACCTGTTCTACGGGTGAGAACTGAATCATTAAACCATATAAGTTGAACAACATTAGTGCTGTTAACCTGAAAATTAATACCGAGCAATGGCCAAGCTTCTGCAACTTACACGTTGGGCGTCAAATTATGACGTGGTGGGCGCCAAATGATAAGGGACAGACGGGGAAGGGGT
>BMAV01026636.1:0-57345 GCA_019973955.1 Trichonephila inaurata madagascariensis | reverse complement strand
TTTGAACTCGTTTTTTTCCCACTTTAAAAGGTCGATTAATTCGAAATTTCGCACGTTGTCAGGATCCATGACAATCAATAATTTCATAATTTTGTTTCATTGTCCGATCGGGGTTTTAAGGATTTACGAGATTTGGCGACTAAATCATTATATCGTTTCCAGATTTGGCAAGTGATTGCATAAACCATTTTCTGATTTGGCGACTAATTACAGATTTATCAACTAAAAAATTAAGGTACATTCTTTATACCACAAAATAGGCTTCTGGTTGATACAAATAAAAAAAAACTGTTCTTTATGTGAAAAAAGGTAGGGTGGGTAAGTGCATAGTTTTTCTGAAAATTCGTGAAAAAGATTCGTGCATGTGAATAAAAATAATTTATATTCTTACAGCTAAATATTTTTTATTTGTATAAAGAAATACTTTTAGAAGTGATGATATGAATTAACATATCAATACGTTTTAAAGGTAATAAATTAATTTTCTAACTACTAAATATTTTTTATTATAATGAAGCAATATGTTTAAAAGTGATGATACGAATTGACATTATAGCAATAAGTTTAAAAGGTGATAATACGATTGGCATTTAATATTTCTTCTTAACACACTTTTATTAGTTAGATCTGTATCTTTTGAGGCTGAATCTTTGAAATATAACGATTTTGGGGGGACTCATCCGAGGCCCCGTAAACGTAGAGAATAAATACCCTTCAGTCCCATTAATTAATATCCATTGAAAAGCACGACTAATTTCAGGAGCCACAGAATTCCGGCTTCAAGTATCAAACTCAAGGATAAATTCAACAAAGAATAAATGATAGTCTTAAAAACTAAAAAAAACAGGTTTTTATTGCGGATCGAAATAAAAAAAATAAAAAATAAATTATTGTTTAAAAAAACTAAAAAACACGCTTTTATAGTGAATCGAATTAAAAAGAAAAAAAAAAATTCTTAATATAAGAATAAATCGATTAACGAGAAAATTAATGTCATTGTGGTAAAAGCGCTAATACCCGTGATGACAGTCGGATTGTTGTAAGGCAGTGATGTATCCCGCAGCCACATCACGAACCATATCGTAACAGATTCAGTCTGTTATGCATCATTCTGTGTACGCTCGTACCATTCGACGCCATTTGCAGCAGAGTGAAATGTCCACAAGGCTTCCAACGCTTCGATTACCCTTGAGTGGAAACCACAGGCGTTTGCGCCGCCAAGGGTGCGATGAATGGAGGGCATAGACAACGGAATGAAACTATATGGTGTTTACTGATGAATCTTGCTTCTTCCTGCAACATCATGATGGTCAGATTCGAGTTTTGGGAGACCATGGTCAAAGGTTGCTGAACTGTTGCGTTATGCATCACCACACTGGTCGTGCACCCGATATCGTGGCTTCTGGTGGTATTGAATTTCATTGCCGCATTCCTCTAGCCTCATTGCCGGTACACTGAATAGCCAGTGTTACATCTCTGAGGTGTTGGAACTCGTGATCCTTCCATACATTTAGTGCTTGGCATCAGCCATATTCCAACAGGATAATGCGGACCATCGTGGCACGCAATATTCGTGAAATCTTTCTTTGCCCATTAGATTGAATTAGTTACTTATTTTGCTTGCTCTCCCAATCTATTGCCAAATCGAAAACGTATGGTTCCTGCTTGCACAACGACAGACTCGGGATACACCAGCCGTTGCTACACCAGATCAACTCTGGCAATATGTTGAAGCTGCATAGACTGCTATACCCCAAATATGCATAAAAAACTTCCTTTATTCTATGCTATGGTGGGTTACAGCGGTTATAGCCAACATTGACGGCTACACTAAATACTGATTTTGTCATCATCCACACGTCATAAGAGGCTGTAATTTAATCGTCTGATCTTTGTACAACATATTATCTGCCAAACATATTTCACTGTAAAATCTCTGGTCCACATTGGTGTTGCATTTTATGTGGTCAGCAGAGTAGACTCTAAAAATAATACTCTATGATTGTTATTGTGCATAATAGCAAAATATGCAGTTTCTTAACCTCTATGCCCAGATTCGACAATGAAGATTAATCAAAATATTCAAAATTTTAGCAATATCACTGATGGTATAATGAGGTTCAGTTAATTTTATAGCCGGTATAGTGTTTAGCGACATGAGAGGTGCGGTGCCCTTGATTATCTCCAGCGTGTTCTGGCTCAAAATGTTGGTGGAAAAAAACATAGTGTAACCTGTATAGTGCTCAAACCTACGAATAATGACCTTCGTTCCTCTAGCCCTTTGCCGCGAGGAATTTTGAGGGCCTCGATCTGACACCACCAGACAGGTGGCTTCAGCAAAAGTTAATTTTATTGCACAGAAACTCCGGATCATAAACTTCATGGTATTAGATTAATGGATTCTACTGGCGAATAAGTCTGAAAAATTTGAATTATAAAAAGAAAAAAAACTATTTAAAGATAATGAAGCAGTTCTAGTTGTGAAAATACTTTTTTGTGCAATAATTTTAAATTGATTTTTATAAAAGAAGATAATATTTTTCTCATTTTAAATTAAAATTCCTCTGGAAGAGAAACATTAACATACATCTTCCTCAATCACTCTATGGTGAAATAATGGAAAAAGTATACCAAGAATCTGGAGTTGGTCTTAAAACATTGTTCCATTAAACCTTTAACTGCCGATTAAAAGTCACGCGATTCACTCCCCAGTGCCACCATTTTTCACAAAGGAGGATGCATTTTATTGAGGAGGGGCACAAATAAGCAAAATAATAATATGCAGAAATAAGAAAATTTTCTTATGAAATAAGTAAATCCTCCGCAAACACTATAAAGCAAAACCTTCGAAATATTTTTATTGAAAGCAGCGTGGAGATAAGGATCGCACTTAAGAAGGAAGCATATAAACGTCCAGGGCACTCAGCGAACCTGCGGAGTAAGACGAATATATACGCCAGTGGCATTTATGGAGTTAATACATCCATTTAATTTTCAACCTAAGATTAATCAATAAATATTTTAAGTTTTGCCTTATGAATTTCTTTTGTACTCAATTTGATTAGTGTTGCAGCTTCAATGTCTTATAGTAGGTATAAATCTATATGTGTTCAATCGTATGTTTAGATATTTTTTATCATACAGTCTATTAAATATTGATTCAATATATTTTAGTTTTTATATATTTGTAAAAATTCTAAAATATATGAGTAACTTAGTACACACGTATGTATACCATTTGTAAAGAATTGATTTTTTTTCAAAAAGGGGAACTTTTCAAAGGTCCAAAAATACGACACAAAATATTCACACAGCTTATAACGCAGTCATGGCAATATATTTGAAGATCCCAAGTCTTTTTTTTTTCTTTGCTTTTTTATATATACCCTATCAGTGAAACGGAATTTTCGAATAGTTACTCCGCGTCCAGTCTAGTGTGACTTTCTTTCTATGTCCAATATATTTTTATGATTTTTTCAAGCATCTCGAAAAATATCGGATTTCCATTTCCAGAAGCCCTCTTTCATGCATTTCCGAAAGCTGTTTATGCCTCCTGAACGGCAAGGCTTAAAGTATTCAGATGACTGGCTAGGCCTTAAATTTCTTGTTTCTACTATCGGGAGAAATGTATCATTTTACTTATTCAAGCGATCGTTTTAGAGTATGGATTACCAAGTGGTGCAGATAATACACATATCTGATAAGTGTCAATCCAAAGCCACTTTCAAAAAATAAAAAAAAAAAAAAGTTTCTGGAAAAACTTGTTTTTTACTTTATTTTTTTATTTAATGTTGTTTTTTAAATAACTTTTTTTTTTTTTATTCGTTATTGTTTTTTATTTAATACATATCACTTACTCAAAATATTTTTTCTTAATCTGAAGTTTCATTCTATCAGTTTATTTTGAATTTAAATCGTTGTGTATTTTAAGGGAACTCGGACATCATCCACATTTAAAAAACCGATTTTTAAATCTTAGTATTAAAAATATTGAATATTTTTCTGAATATTACAATGTATAACTCTTATACGTTCGTTGATAAAATAACCTTAAAATACGAAAAAAAGTAATTGACAAAAATATAAACAAAATCTTACACATGTTAATTTCTTTCACTTTTTTTCCAAAGCATAATTTTTTGATACTAGGTACACTTTAAAAAAAAAATATTGCACTCTAAGGTTTCAAATGTTTTATACTTCTGTACAGGATATTTGTGTTTACAGTGAACCAGCTTTTCTTTTAGTTGAAGTAGTATAATTTTTTTGAAAATTATTTCTATGTGAGAAAAAGGGGGAAAAAATAAAAGTTTCACGACTACAAAATTGCATAACTTTTTTAAAGAATTTAACTTAATATTTTACTAAGAAAATAGGTTCACTAAATTTTGTGTATTGTTTTATGTATAAGGTAATTTCAAAGAGTCCTTTAAAGGCTTTTTTTAAATGGTTTTAGGTCGATAGAGGGGTTTTGAGGATGGGTGTGAAGAGTCTAGGCTGACATCGGGGTGACATTGAGTTCTACCCCAGCATTTCATCCCTTCAGTGGGTGGAAAATGGGGCCCGTTGCTTGGGGACTAAAACATGGGGATTTCGCTTCAGACTGAGCACCAGTTTGGGGCATTTCCATGCCTTTAGGCCCAATGCCACGTATGTGAAAAAATTACCGACTTGGGCCAAGGTCGAAACCAAAACCCTTTGGGGACAGAAGGCCAGCGAAAATCAATACACCACCGCGGTTTAAACTAAACCAGTGGGCAACGCCCAGAGGTCCAAATTCTCTGAGCTCATTCAGTATATGAGCATTAGGCGCTTTGCCTGCCCCTCACCAAAATAAAAAAAAAATAACAAATGAAAAACAAAATTAGTGGAATACAAAACAAAAGGAAAATTTTTCAATGGCTGTTAAATACGGATTTTATGAAACATGTTGAACTGTGAAAGTAATGAAAATGCCTATGAAATTATTTGTAAATGCCTTTTTCTTAAAAGGGCTAAAAAAAAAAAAGTAATGACGGACTTTCAAGATTTGACTCATTGTCAAAAAAAGTACAGAACAAGTGCATATTTAAAACGTAGATAAACCATCATAACCCAAAATTAGTGTGCACTTTTGTTAACCCTCCGAGGGATCATAAAAAAACATCCATTGAATATGTTTTCATTTGAATTCAATATTTAAAACATATGACTTTTTTTCAAAATTTTTTTTATTATATTTTTTAAAAAATTTTTTTCCAGATACTAACCAATTGAAAGAAAAAAGCCCCAAATTTAATTTAACCAATGGGATTTTGATTCCCTTACCCCCGGGGGGCTTGATTTGTGTTTGACGGGGACCGCAAACAATTTGGGGACCGCCTAAGTTTAAAGTAGAAATTAAAACGAAAATATTCAAGATTGGCGACATAGAATATTGTTTAGACTAATTCAGAACTAACTTTAATGAATGAACAAAATGTAAGAGCAATGAACAAACCTTCAGATTCTTCGTGGGGGGATACCGTTTTAGGCGAATGCCAAAATTGAAAAATGTAACTTTAATGTATAGATACGCGTTATATAGCCGGATTTTACGGTATATATAATTTACAGAACTAAATATACATAGCTAAATATGTAATTTTTAAAAAAAAAAATTTTTTCCTTTTCAAGCCTGAATGCAAAAATTTCACATTCTTTTTTAAAAATTGAATTTAAGAAATTAAAAAAAAATTAAAAAAAAATAAAGGTTGTAATTTTAGTAAATTTAAAAATTACTTTTAATTAGAATAAGAGAAAAGTGAAAAAAAGAAAGATACTTTCTGAATAAATTAAATCCAAATACTACTGACAATTTTGCTCTGAAAAGATACATATCCATAGTTCCGAAGAGTGTTTAAATAAGAGAAATGCAAGTATTATGTAATATTTCTGAAACCTTAAAAATTGAATTACTTCTTTTAGAATAAAGAGAGATTGAAAAGAGATAAATTCCAAAATAAAATAAAACCAAATATTACCAAATTTCTTCTAGAAAATTTTTAAACTATAAAGTTTAAAAAAGAACCATTTTGCAAAATATTTCAGGATTTAAAGATATATCTCAGAGATCACAGTCCCTCTAAAAATAGAAAACAAAACCCAAATTGAAGAAGTAGTAGAAAAAATCTGAATTCAAAATTTGTTTTCATTCTCGTCTTTGGGGACAATTTTTCATCAATTCGCAACTGTTTTTTTTTTCTCGGTATATTTTATATATGGATACCAACAGATACGTGTACGCCGAAAGCAGATGCCACGGAAAAATATTTTTAAAAGAGCAAAGAATCGTTAACAAATTACTCTTTTAATTTTTAGGGGGATGTTACTTTCTTCTGAGTCTCTATCTGAAAGTATGTATTTTCGAAAACTTTGTTATTTAGTATTTGCGCGATATCATGCCGATATAATAAATTTTCAGAACGCGAAAATTTCGTAGTATTATACTTTTTAAAAACAATAATAATAAATAAATTATTCATATTATGTTAAGACAATCATGCATTCGATAATTAAAAGGCTTTTAGTTTCATATATTGATTTATAAATGATGGGGGGATAAAAAGGGGAAAAGGTTTTTTAAAAATGTTTAAAAAATAATTCATTTTTAGTTGACCCAACTTCCTGATGATACTTTTTCACCTTAATATATCCTTTAGTTTTGAATAAAGGAATAAGTATCCTAAGGAAGATGATTAATTTTAGGACTATCCTTTTTTAAAACTTAAACGAAGGAAGAAACCTAAAAAAAATTATTGACTATTACAGGAATTCTTTCTTTCCGGCTTTGGGGTGTGTTGATTGTCCTCCTTTTCCCAAAAAGGTTTTTTGACCCCCACCCAAGTCGGGGGGATTTTCCTGATGCAGAAAAATTTAAAATTATATCAGAAAAAATCCCCTTTAATCCATTTGGCTTGATGTTCCTTTTGGGAAAATTGAATTTCTAAAAAACTTTCGCACGGCAAAGTTGGGGGCCCCCCTTTGGGAAAAAACTGGGGGGCAAAATTACTTGATAATTTGACCGCCTAAAATAGGGCCCCACCAGAAAGTGAAAAACCCTTTGGGAAAGACGGGAAAAAGGGAAATACCAATACGCATTCCCATTGCAAACAAAAATCTCTATTTTAAAATATGAATTTAATTTCTTATGAATGTCCGCATTGTTATTTAAAGAACTAAATCAAAATATAAAGGATATAACTGTTGGCTCTGTAAAGGGATAATTTTTAGTAAAAAAATCTATTGGAAAAAAAATGTAAATTTTTATCTGAAAAGGAAGAAAACCCCAGTAGAACCCTTTTTCCCAAAAAAAAAGCCCAAAGGGAGGAATTTGAATGAGACATATTTAAAGAGCACCAACCCCTCTCTAGGGGAAAACTTCAGTAGCACTCGGGCTTGAACTTTTCACAAGCTGGCTCTGAGCTCGTGACCATGGTCACTTTTATACAGTGACCTAATTTATCAGTAATACTCGCATATTTAAGTGAGAAGAACAAAAAGAAGTTAAATCATTGGCACATTAAAGATGTGATTTTTAGACATCCAATGTTTATGTGACCCTTTTTAAGTATAATTTTCATCGCGCCCCTCCCTTCAGAAAATAATAATGTATTGTATTCTGTAATAATATTCTTTGACGCTAAGGCTACAATACGACTTTTTAATTACAATCCGTACAAATTATCAAGATATGTAATACATTTTGTATATGACAAGCCCATGAGGTCACTGGTAAGTGTTAACCTTGTAACCAACAAGACACATTCTAAGACTTTAGGTGGAAACGAGTATAACCTGAGGTACTGCGCCTTAACGAGTGCCACACTAGACTATTCGGTGATTATCTCTCGACGTAAGAGGACGATAAGCTCTACCAGCGAGCTTTGTAAGGAGACTGAAAAATTATGTGATTGTCTCTGGGAGAGAAAGATCTGTGAGCTCTAACAGCGAGGTTTCTGTGAAGGCTTTTTTTGTACCTGACGGAGGCATATGTGTTGTATACCATCCTGGCCCATATTTTGCTTTTATTTCTCTAAAATTGCCAGCAAACTCGGGTGATTTAGGATCTTTCTTAAAATATGTATAAAGTGTAATATAATGTTATGTTTGTATGCGATCGTGACCCAATAAACCATTAAAGCATCATTGGAGCTTCATCTTTAAAATTCCCATGGCACTAAAGATTGTTCTTAACTTTATATTGATGAATTTATATTGATCGATCGCATACATTGTGCATTACTGATACGTTTACAAGTGTATTGTATAATTGTAAATAAGTATTTTCTATCACTTCGGAATGTAGTTTGTTTTGCTTTCTTTCAGTAACTTAATAATTTTTTTGAGTAATCTTTTACTTTCGAATTTTCGATATGCTTGCGCTCCCTGGTAGGATTATCACACACCCCTAAGGAGTGCGTCCCACAGTTCAAGAAACGTAGCAATAGAGTCAAAAATCAGATTTACATAATTTAAATTGACGAAAAAAGAATTTCGAGTGTAAGATAATAAGAAAAACGATGGAAATAAATGTTGTTTCCTTGTGGAATATATTATTTACAATGGATTGGACATCACAGTTTATTACATGCACATACAAATATTACAGTAAAAATGAGCACACATCATAGGAACAAAATACTACGAACATCTGCACATAGCAAACGGATCGAGTGTAGTCTCGCTGATGGAGGACTCAGATAAAGCGAGGAAAACGCATATTCACACAGCATTCTCCCCAAAAAAAGTTGTTTGCCTCAACCTACAATACATATCTTTTGGAAGATAAGTATCTTATTTAAACATAAGGATATGTGTGTTTTAAAAAGAGTTCTAAATTTTTTGAATATGGGGGACTATGGGACAAATTTAATTAATCCGGGAGCTGACACGCGGGACACAGTCACCGCCATTCTCACGAAATCGTCAATTCTCAGAAAAATGTTTATTCGTTATCAAAATCTTGATAGTATCGTTCTATATAACAGTATTCATTAGAACTAAAATGTATTTGTCGCGTATCTCCCTCTTTTTTTTTTTTGAGAGTGGAAAGCGTTTTTGCAATTGTAAGGTACTTGTTTTGACTGAGATTCCCGCGCGACAACTTTTGTTTCAAAATATTTTCTAAGAACATGCTGCTTTTTCCCCCTGTGAACAACTTATGGTTTTGATTGCTGTATTGCACGGCTCATTACGGTTTATAAATGTAAATGAGCCGTATATAAAAAGGATAAGGGCATTTGTGATCTATATTGAAGGAAAATGAAACTTGCTGAAATAATGGATATTAATCGTGGTAGCAAAACGTTAATTTGAGAAAAGAGATGAACATGAAATGTTTGAGTTGAAAGGAACATTTTCTAATGGTAATTAATGAACTCCATCTAGAAAAATTAAGCCAGTGTACCACATATCCCACTTTGCCCTGTCAAAAAGACACAATCATGAAAACGTTCAAGATGCTATTTGTCGGTCCTCAAAGAACAATGAAACTACAATAACTTGAACGAAACGTGACAGAGTTTTGCCTGAAAATAACAGCCCTGTAATGTTAGCGAAAAGTGTCTGTAATCTGTGTTCATTATTAAAGTCACGCCATTTGAAATTTAAAGGCGTTCTCAGTTTAATTAATATTTTTTCTCAAATTATTAAAAAAAAAAAATTGAAAATTCCTTAAAAGTAGGTAAATAAACTTTCTCTGAATCAAATTATTCACTGGATTAACGATTTTTATCATGTACAATAAAAATAATTATAAAGAAAAGGTCTGGTCTTAATGTTAGTATTGAGTGCGTGCCAACTCCCTGGTTAATACATTACGCAGACACATCTACCCATTTTGAAATTATCTTAAAAATTCATTTTATTTTCAAATGAAATTAAAATCGTTATTCTAAAAGGGGAAAGGAATTTAATTTTCTTTTATTATAATTGTTACAAAAAGATTTTAGAGAATAAATCCATTTGAATTCTTGAATTTGATAGAATTCTGTCCTTAATTGTTAATATAAATTCCTTTCTCTCGCTTTGAAATTTTATATTTTTACTTACAAAATCACGAAAAATGCCTGTGCAATTAATTATAGAAAGAAAAATAAATGGCATTCATCCTCTAAGTTGTTTTCTTGTCAAGAAAGGATAAATGTCGCAATTTTACTCTGAACACTTACTTCGCGTAATGAAATTTGTTCGGAAGTAAAACGTTCATCCAAAAAGAAAGAGTAACTTTACGTTTAATGACTAAATCCGTTAAAGTTTTCAAGGCTGTTCAACAAGCATTAAGTTGTCAAATTGAAATAAAAATAACATTAATTTGTCAAACATATAAATGTAATTCTTTTATATAATCAAATAAGTCAAATTTGTTTTGCTTACAATTATCCTTTTTATAAAAAAATACTAAAATAAAAAAGAAAGTGTTAACTCAATTTAAATTCAAAATATGTTATACAAAATCTTACTCATTTTAAATGCGATTTAAGGTTCAATAAACCATTTTCCTTTAATATGAAAAATTGTCAAATTTTTCATTGTTCTGATGTATGTAACTTATGTAAGAACCCGCAAATAACAAATTATTAATCTTTTTAAAAGGAATATGCTTTCAATACTCATATAACACAATTTTTTTTCATTTTTATTTTTATGTTTATCTTTATTTATTTATTATTTTTTTATGAAAGCATTTCATTTGCTTTCTATTTGAAAGGGATATCAATGTTTGAAAGTGAAATGCATTTTTCTCTAACTTAATAATTTATCTACTTTTATTTATTTTGGATTTAAAGGAAAATTAGCATATTCCTTTATATTGATAAAATTGATTATGAAAATATGCAGAACTGTAGAAAAAATTACTATAAAACATTTTTTTTCGATTAAGCTTTTACTGGTTTATTATTATTATTATTTTTTAGATCGTTACAATAAATATTTAATGATGGTTATAAAAAAAGTTTTCTTACAATATGTGTTTATGTTTGTAATAATGAGCTTAGTTTCATTAATTATTTATTTAAATTAGCCTAAAGCAATTCCTAAAATGATTTTATTTAACTTCATATTTTATTACTACTGTTATTATTATTTTAAAAAATAGCTTCTCATATTTACCTTATTTCTCAAAAGGGAAAGGCCTATAAAATGGGAAATTTAACGATCAATTTAGTAAAATAAACTCTCCATGCATTCAGAAATTTAAATAATAGGCTTATTGAGAAAATACGTGTAGTAGTATGAAAGGCAAAAATACATTAGCATACATAGTAAAATGAAATATAGGGGCAATAATATTTTGCAGCAAAATAAAGGCTCACTATACTTGAAACAGAATGAACACAACTGTTTGAGGCAGCAAATTTAAATGATGAATTAAAATTAGATGTCCATTGGTGTCTATTGGACACTGCAGACTGTTTAATTTGTTCTCCTTTCCATATTTTTACAGAAATTTAAAATGTTTCGTAACCTTTAATTATTTTCCATGGTGATTATACAGAAAGCTTTTTGTGGTTCTCAGTTAAATAGGAGAGATTTTACAGCTTAAAATACCTAGAACGTCTGTTGGTTTCATTTCGACAGCAAGACAATTTATCATTATAAATAGCTGTCGTTCAGCAAAAGATAGTTCACTAAGTAGATACCACGAGTAAAACAAATTTTCTGAACTAGTATCGCAAATTTATTTGACTTTGAATGCAGTGTTACTGGATTTACAGTGGAAATGATTCAGTTATACTAAAATCGTTGTGTCTAAATGTTTCGTTTAATTGCATTTGCTTATCTGCTCACAAAAAGAAATTCATTATATTTTCGAATTTGGGGCAGAACAGACATCCTGAAACGGCGAGTCGTAGAAATGGTCAAAGCCCTGATGAAAATGCTAATTTGTTGCGAGAGCTTTCTGCGAATGAATCGGATGTTGGTGCACTAATTTAGATTCCTATGAAAACATAAGATTCAGGGAAAGTGATTACGAAAAACCTGAAGAAAGGGTAGTTGTAATTGATAATATTCCAGCAAATCCTGATATAAATTTCACTTGGGATGGCACAGATAGATACCGCGTAATGGTAATGTTCCTGGCAGATTTGCGACTGAAATGGAAAAAGCATAGTTCAACAAAAACTTCGGAAACAAAAAGTCAACGCGTTTTTGATATAAAGGAATAATAGATAATTAAAAGTAATTATATAAAGTCTAAAATAAACCTACTGAATTAAAAATTTTATTTTTTTTATTTATTATAATTATTATAAATATTTTATATCATGGTGAAGAAGACTCCGGTAGACGTTTAACGGTAATCAAAAAACCCGGGTTTTTAGTTACACTTGGTAAGGGTGTTTATCATTGTGTAAAATGCGAACTTGTAATAACGGTGAAAGTGGAGAGATTACTTTTCCATTGAAAGTAACGAGAAACAAGCCAGGATTTTAAAAGGTAAATGTTGCCATGAATGTCATCAAAAGAATTGTGACGGGTCTTCATGAGACCTTCACCAACTAACCCCTCTTGGGGAATCTTTTGGGCCAGCATTCGCGTTTTTTTTTGGCCATCCCCTCCGAAAAAACCCTGAGAGGGAAAATTTAAAGTTAGATTATTTAAAGGTTTGAGTTTATTAACCGTAGATAAAGGAAAGGGCAGGGTTGGAGGCAGCGTTAACAAGGTAAAAGGAAACGCATCTTAATTAAGGGGGGTCCCGGGGGTTTTAAAATTTTTTCTAGAGGTCTAAAAAAAACCTTTTAAACAACAGGTATAATTTTTTTTAAATTTAAATTAAATGATTCAATTTTTTTCCTTTTTTAAAAGGAATGGGTCTTCAGAAAAATAAAATTTTAAAAAATATAATAAAATTTTTAAAAATTAAGCATATAAAAAAATTTTCTATATGTAATTTTAAAGTTTTTTTGGGGTCCCAAGGGTTTTCTAAAAAAAATGGCCCCTATGTAAAAAACTTTTATAGAATTATAAAATGCATCATAAACCCCTTTACCAAATTTTTAGTGTTATATATCTTTGTATTTCAAAATATTTGTAAACATTGAAATTTTTTAAATTTTTTTAAAAAATTTTTTTTTTTATTTATTAAAATATGGGAATTTTATTCTATTTTTTATATAAAAAAAAGCTAACAGTGTAATGAAATACACTTAACTTTTTTGGAAAAAATTTGCCAAAATTAAAGCTACTATTTTTTGAAAAATATGGGGACGTAAAATTAAAAAATATGTCTTAAAGGAAAAATTTCTTATTTTCAAATGCATAATTTTTTAAGGTTTTATTTTAAACTTTATACTTTTCTGAAGCCCCACAAAAAATGGTAAAATATTCCCAATTTTTTAATTTTAAATTTAAAAAAATTCCTGTTTTAAAAATTTTTTTTTCCCTCAAAAATTTAAAACCTGGTTTAAAAGCATTTTTTGGGTACTAGACTAAAATTAGATCAAAATTAATAGGTTAGGGTTGATTAAAAGGGTTTTAAATCATCTGATTACGTGGCTTATTCATTTTAAAATTTGGTTTTCTTTCGTTATATCACTCATATGGCTTTATTTTGTAGATTACTTTGTTGTGGAATATTATAATTGATAATAATAAATTATATTTATCATGGAGAGAATCTTGGTCATGCATCGTTCCCTCCCCAGCTTTAGGTAGACACGATAATTGAGGACGTGACTTCAGCAGTAAGACCATTACAGAATGCACATACCTCCTGAAAAGTACTCTAAAACTGTGATTATTCAAAAGTTCTTAAAAGCAAATTTATTACATAAAGGTCAAATTTCAGTTGGTATGTTCAGTAAGTACTGTTAAGCCACGCTTCTATCTACTGACAAATTTCCGAATTACCACTTCGGGGGCCAATGCTGGCAACAACACAACGTTTTAAATAGCAATTTTACCGAAATTTATTTACTTTATATAACCGGTCCGTAAAGTTTAAAACCTAAGCAAATAAGCTGAAAAGAGAATTCATTCTAGAAGGTTTGTTTAGCTTAGTAGACTTTGATAATTTCAACTTGCGGTAGATGTAATTATAAGTATTTATTTTTTTAACATAAATTGAATTTACACGTCATTCTTTATAAATGCTACAATAAAATTAAAAAAAAATATTTAAAACAATATGTCTGTTTAAAATTTAAATTCAATATCTAATTTGTGTCGTAGAACGTTTATTCGAATCAATTGGGACCGGACACCGTTCGGGTACGCGAATGTTCCCTAACCGAAAAACCCAATGCGATTTCGTTTTAATATATGAAACCGGGCCCAACGAATATTTTAAAATCATCACAACAGGGAAAAAAGTGCATTGATTGATTGATTGAATATATAGGTCACACTGTTCAGCTACACGAGGGCTTTGGCGACGGACCACGATTTTGAACCATGGTCCGTGACGTGGGTGACACCTGAGCTGGCCCCCCCTCCTAACTACCACACCAACCAACGGGAGGACGTTCCAGCTCTCGACAGATTTAACGTGCATCGCTGCCCTACACGGCGTGTCTTTAGTGGTACTGGGCTCGAATTCGTGACAAGGCAAGCTACGATTCGATACCTATATCACTCGGCTACCGGAAACGTGCCTGAAGAAAAAGTAAAACAGGTGAAAACTGTCGTAATTTTACCTTTATTGTGGAAAATAATCACTTATATTTCTCTATACCATCGTACACCTTCGATTTGACCGCACAACAGAGGGCTCGATATCGAGTCTCTTTGCTCCTTCTTTATGAAAACCACAGGAGAGTGTATGATCAAGAACAACATCGTTTGCTTCCCTCATGGCTGTCTTTTTCTTCCAGCCATCTTCTGAGTCAAGTTTTGACTTAAAATTTAAAATGGTTTCACGACTTTTTTTATGTCAGAAATTGTTGACTTCCCAACATTATGAAACTGTCATAGAGATGATCCGCTTTGTCCCTTCACGAGACGGTTCAATATTTCAAATTTTGTTTCTATGTTGTAGATGTTGCGCTTCCGTTTTGAATTCGAAGCCATAGCAGTTCACAGTTCAGCAAAAGAGCACGTATACACCTCCTCACTTGAAAACAAACTGGCCTGATATTCCACGCAGATGTATACCAAAACACAGAACTGAAACCCCCCAAACATCCCTGATCTTGGGTTTTCCAGTCACTTTTGGCATCACTTGAAATAACTGTTCAGCATTTTACTGTACGAAAACGTGTTCATATACAGTACATGTAGTTGACAAAAAAAAACTGGTTCGGATATTTGACGCTTCGGATAATAAACGTTTGGATATAAAGGACGTTCTACTGTAATATTATTTTTTAACTTTACAAATAATTTGAAAAATAACTTTATAAAATAAAAGTTATTAATTATTTAACTACATACACGTGAAAACAAATAGGAAATAAATCTTACAAATGTATTTGATAGAGATGTAAATGTTGCTACACGTAACACTCGACGTCAAAATATTTCAATTGACCAATTGCATTTAAAGTCCAAAAAGAAACATCCTTGAAAAAGCAAACACATTCATTGTTTGGAGTTATCAGAAATAAAATAAAATTTTGCTTATACTGCAACAGTTTTATATACAAAAATGTTTATTTATTTCTTACGCCGTTACATTTATTAGTTTTCGTTCAAGTTTCTCAACTTTCCGCTTGAAGGAGTAAATAAGTCTGTCAACAATGTATTTTTTTTCCTTTCAAAAGCTGAAAAACAGGAAAAATGACGTGAAATTTGAAGTTATAAAGTTTTAATACGGATAAAAATGCCATTTTGTGGAAGAAACGTGAAAAATATTGAAAATTTATCCTTTTTTTCGGTTTATTACTTTTTACTTTTGAAATGTGAATAGCATCTTTTGGTAACTTAAATAAAAAAAACAGTTAATACAAAAGTAATGTTAAAAGTAGAGATCTAATCGTTTGTGAAGACCATGAACACAGTTAATTGAGGAGAGTCATATACTTCCAGCCACTAAAAAAAAGTGATGGTTATTAAATAAAATAGAATTGTTTTATGTTTACTTATACAAACTCTATTAAAAAAAAGTGTGCCTCAGTGCTAAAAAATTTTGAAAAAAAAAATTTAAATTTTGCTTCTTTTATTATTGAATAAAAAAATTAAAACATTTTTGGAAAAAATAAAACATGTTTTTTTCCAAAAAAAATCAGGATAAGGGAAAAAAGCTAAAAAAAAAGGGGGAAAAGGGATTGAAAAAAATATATGGGTTTTACTTTAATTTATCATGAGATATTTAAACCATTTTCAAAAATTTTCATCAATTTTAAAAAAATCGTAAGAAGAAGATAAAAACCCGGAAAAATCTGATTCCAGTATATTAATTGAAATTTTATTTTCCATTTTAACTGAGTTATTTCAAGATGTTAATAGATACGGTTGATAATGTGCTGGTGAAGATTACAATGAAAAAAGGCAGTGATTATCCCAGATAACTAAAATTAAAAATGGACTATTGTCAATGTAGCTTGCATACATACAGGTGTTTATCCGCCATTATCAACAATTACATGTTTAAAAGGGCACCTCTGATCACAAGAATCATCCTCGGGGACAAATATATCTGAATACGATACAATACAAATGTATCAGTGAAAAGTAGAAAATCATAATAATTTCCCTATTACATATTCAAAAATATTAAAATTTTATTTCCATGGGTTTTTTTTAAATGAAAAAAAAAAAAATCTTCATTTTCCAGTTACAATTGTAAAACATAAAAATACGCACCATTTTAAAAAAAATACTTTTTAATAAATCTTGGTTCAAACGTAAGTAAATTTAATGAGTAATAATAGCTATTCTAAAAGGGAACAACATTCCTTTTATTTAAAATTTATTACACATTTTTGTATTAGTTCTTTGTTCTGTGGTGATATATGAGCTGATTCAAATGTTCGACAATGTAAACATTCAAATCTTCAAAAAAAAAAAACTACAGTTTAATATATATCTGCACACATATCATAGTGTAATTTCACTCTCCAAATATTAAAAAAAAAAACATGATATTTATAAAACAGATTGTATATTGTAAGAATACATTAAGAAATTACTTGTTCGTAAATCAAGTCGATTATGTTAAAAGGAAAATGTTATTTTACTAGGAGAAATATGGATATAAATGTACGCATATATTGTCCGGTGGTTCTGCATGTTTTGTTTGTTTCCGGTTTCATTAAAATTTCTTCAGAATTTAATATTTTATATTTAATGGCAATGACGAGGCAGTCCTTTGAGATGGTAAATCCAGTTTTATTATACATTAAACTTGTAGCGTTCCCACATAACAAGAAGCAGATAAGAACATACAAAACACAAAAGACAAATACGAGCTGCAGCAGATTAATACATCATGAAGACAGGCAAAGAGCAAGAGACAAAAAGAGCGAGGAATGTACGGAATCTTCTGCAGGCATCTGGGTTTCTAGGAACCCTTAATCTCGTATCTGGCAAAAGTCTATAAGATGACATGGTTTATTGTTAATTTTCATGCTTGTGGTGTTTTACATGGCTTTTGGATGAGCGACGGTGGACCAGTGGGCGGGGCCTCAAGGCTTGGATCTTGACTTTTTGAAGATTTCTGGAGTGAGGAGTTCAATAGAGAGACTCTTCCTATTGGTTGCTGAAAAGTGAGGATAATGGCTCAAAAGTGGTTGCCCATGTGAGGGGTGAGTGGTGTTGTGAAGTAATGTCCAATAGGGGTAAAAAATTTATGAGGCCGAAAATTTAATCTGGTGGTTTGCGAAGTGGTCACCCTCCTTCACAGTGGTGCTGCTGCAATTTTAACTTGAGTATGATGAGCGCTTAGCACATACCGCCATGAAGAGAGATACAAAAAGAGAAAATTAAAACAGGACTATAATGGACACATTTTAGAAGTACAAGTTACAATAAAAAGAGCGAGGACAAAGAACTCTCACTTTTTATACTAGGCGATGACGGTCGCGTGACTCCTTCCAACAGAAGTCACGATTGGTCAGAAACTAGGGCCCTACAGTTTCTGACGCAATCTTGCTATTCAATTGCGAGTAAAATCCCGACCTTGCGGGCAGGAGAGTTAAAATAATTAAACGCGATATATATATATATGAGAGAGAGGAGTTGTTAATTGTGAAGTTCGCATACTTTTTGTAGTAGTTGTGGGCAAAAGGCATTCAAGAGAATAATTTGGTTACAAATATAAATTAATTTACGATACTTCTTGACGACATCTTACACACTATACATAACATGTGCACATACGTTCAAAGCCTAAGACCGAAAAGCGCCTTAGCTATTTTAATCCGTAAGACGTCAACTTAAATACTTATATATCCAGAGTGTTTCAGAAAGTCATTTATTAACATGGTTTCTTAATCTTAGTACGATAATTAATTGGATCCAATGATTAATGTAATATATTGCGTCAGCTCAGCAGAAAATTCGATGATGTAGAGCTCAACTAAAGTTGCAGTTAAAATTTTATTTTCGTAAATAAAAAAGAATTAAGCATCACGAGACGTCCCGGAGGAATCAGGATCAAAATGTGTGAATTAATTAAAAACTCTCTCTCAAAAATACAAACACAACCTTTCAGTTGACTTAAAAATTTTATAGACTACACCTTTTAAAAAAAAAAGACATTACGTTAATATTACAAAAATCTTAAGCTTTTTCGCTCAAATAACTGTTATTAGCACGTTTCCCAGAGGATTGATGTCCTTGAAAGACATTAAACTAATATTCAATATCAAAACGACCACAAGAAAAGCTGTCGAATGTTATTTTTCGGATTAACACTGGATGTGAACTGGGCGGCTCTCGGGCGGGATGAGGGATGTGACAACTGAGCTGGCACTCCCTCTCCTAAATACCACACCAACGGGAGTACTTTTAAGTTTTCGACAAATTTAACATTCATCTCTCCCATACACGGCAGGTTTTAGCTGTACTGGGCTCGAACTCATGACATGCCAGCCACGATCCGATACCTTGAACACTAGGCTACCGCGGCCACGAACAGCTTTGAGAATTAGAGCTCAGTGAGTTGCTACTTGTTATCTGACCAGTGTTTCTATGTTCATCCTTGCTTCTGTGAGACTTACAATTTTTGTTGGTCAATTGAAACATGTAATGTAAACGTTTATTCGTTCACTCGATTGAAACAAGATGAATAATCTTTATAAAAAAAAATCCATTCAAATTAAATGACGCTAGGTCAAAAATATCTCATTCCGGTTAAAATCTCTTTACATATGTGTGTGTGCTAAATTTTTAAACATTTTTTTTTCTGAAAAACTAGCAAATTTTTTTCTATGAAAATGATTTTCTAACTTCGTGCACCTTTTGATTACAAATTTTATCTTTAACGTGTATAGAGATAAGTTCTAACCAGGGAAAAAAATTGATATAAAATGTTTTGTTGATACGAAGGGAAGTCACATCATCATCTTGGGAAGGTTTCAATAAAAATAACTTTCTCGAGCAGACAGTTATTTGCTTTTCAAGAAAGGTACAGCAGCTGCTGAGGGTAACATTCGAAGATGAAGAAAGTGGATGTTTACACCTGGGCGTAAAAAGCTACCCATTAAAGTAGAAGAAAGAGATCAAAGCTGAGATAAATAAAGTAGAACCATATTTTATTTTTTTGTTTGTGAAAGATATTTTTCTCCTCCTGATATTCCTACTGAAACCTTTTTTTGAAATATTGATGAGAACCATTTTTTAAATCTTCGATACTTTTTAAATCTTTTTTATTCTCAATACTTTTAAAAGATTTTTCTTTTCCTTTTGCGGAAACGAGATCTTAAGGTGAAAAAACTAGATATTGTTCCTCTTTTTTTTAAATCTTTGATAGATAAAACTTGCTTCGTTTTATCAGACCATGAATTAGTAAGTAAAAGTTCAAATTACACGTATTCAAAGTATCATACTATTTAAAAACGTAGAAATAAACATAAGGGAGGAAAAATACGTCTATTCCCCCTCTTTTACTCTAAGTTATACACACGACACAAAATATTGCATCTCTCCTTCTTCAGTTATATACACTAATCCGTGTATAAATAATCTATATACATTCGCTTTAAAAGTTAAACACGGAGAGGAAAATGCAGATTTCGGAAGCCAATCAGATTTGAAGAGGATGCAATTCGCTTCAGAGGTAGATGGAAGTATGCAAATATGTTAGGTAATAGCCAATCGTGCTTTCATGTCAAGAAATATGCAAAAAGGGTAGTCGTATAAGATGCCAGTTTTATGAAGGATTACAGAAGTTGATTGTAAATGCTGATAGAAGGTGTTTAAAACTTTCGTACAATTTGTTTTCAAGACATAAGTGTTTCTATGACTATCAGAAAACGAATTGAATATACTGAGCGCTGAAGTGCTGTGGGGCTCATTGAAGCAGGACAGTCGATCACAGATGTTGCTCTTTTCTTCGGCTTTCATCATACTGTAATTTTACGTTTATGGAAACAATTCCAAACCACACAGACAGTTGTCCGAAGGCCCGTAGGCGGTCGCGCAAGGGTTACAATCCCCGCGGAAGAACAATATATTGCTATTGTAGCCAAGTGGAATCGCAGAACGACCTCCACACGTGTGACATCTATGGTTACAACGTCCATTGGTAAGGCTATATCTGCAGCTACTGTACGCCGAAGATTACACAATGTGGTTTCTATCCCCGGGTACCTCGAGTTAGTGTTCCTCTATGCGTCCAATCAAGAGGGGCACGATTAAAGTGGTGCCGGGAACATGGCAATTAGACTGTGTCTACTGGGGCGATGTCATGTTTACTAATGAGTCAAGATTTGCTCTGGAGCCAGATGATAAGCGTATAAGGATATGGCGTAAACAAGGAACACGCAAATAGCCCTAAAACATCACTGAACTTCACGCATTCCGAGGCGGAAGCATTATGGTGTGGGCAGGGATTTAATTAGCATACCGCACCGACCTGCACATCTTTAAACGGGGTTCTGTGACGGCTGTCCGGTATCGAGGTGAAGTCCTGAAACCCGTGAGATTGCACGCTGCAGCATTTGACCCTACTTTTGTTTTAATGGATGATAACGCACGTCCCTATAGAGCTGACATCTTTCATGGCTACCTGGAGAGTGAAGGGATTGCGCGTATGGCGTGGCCAGCATATTCGCCCGACCTTAATCCCATTGAAAATCTTTGGGATCCTCTCGGCTGTGCTGTATCTTCACGTTTCCCACCTCCAGCCACTCATATTGAACTAGAAACTGCTCTACAAAAAGAATGTCGATTGCTTAATCCTGCTGTGGTTGATCACCTAATTGAAAGCATGGTCAGAAGGTGTAAACTTTGCATACAGATGAGGGGGGATCGCATACCCTATTAATGTCCTTTTTTTTTCATTTTATGTTGTTTATTTTCACTTTATACATAATTCTGTTTAAGTCTCCAGTATGACATTATCTGAAAACTTACAAAAATTTAATATTGTTTTCATTTCTGTGTATAATTATTGATTTTGTTTTATGTATAAATGTATATGTTATTTTAATGCAAATTTTTGTGTCAATCAAAGCAGTATTTGTTGATTTTTTTTTATTTTTTTTTTAATTATTATATATATATATATATATATATATATATATATATATATATATATTTTTTTTTTTTTTCCTATTATATCAAAAATTTCTGCTGTAGGGGAAGGTTGATCCATAAAGCATTGTAACCCAATTTCCCTGGCCTAACAGCAAAGCTTTAGAATCATAATAGGTCTTCAGTTTCGTCCAAAGACCTTTTTGTTACTACATTTGTTTCTGGTGAATTCCAATTTCTTCCTGCTTTAGCACTCTAGGTTCTAGTACTTCTTCACTTTTATTTTATTTTACTATATATATGCATACCGTATTTATTCAAATTTACGCTCCTATCGGTTCTAACCCGCACTCCAAATTCTCTACACGTTTTTGAGAAAAAATTTAAAAAATGTGTAAAAGGTTCATCGAAATCCGATACTTAATAAATTTTTAGAAAGTTTTTGAGAAATAATAAGAAAGTAAGGATTAATTTATTTCACCAGTATTAAAAACTTTTAATTACATACATAGATCTATAACTACTCTAACCGTAAGTATCATGTTTAAAAATGGTTTGTCACTCCTATTGTCATAGCTCTCTTCGAATTGATGTTGGCGTTGCCATATTTCCACGTGGTGTTGTCTTCCGTGTCTTGCAATGAATTTGTTGTGCATTATTTTTTAAAAAAGAATGTATTATCGAAAAATGTAAGTGTATTATTAAATAATGGTGAGTATCAATACACAGAAATCATATTATTTTGCTTACGCCTTCGACGAATATTTGTTTCATCCCTGTCAAAATTTCAGTGGTCACTGCTCTGTTTTCCTTTTTACCTATATATAAAATGACATCTATTTTCAAATTTGCGTCATAATGAACTTGTCTTGATGCTATTTCCTGTATCTTTGATGTTTAGGCTTTTAAAGGAAAGCGTATACAAAAAAATTTCCTAAATAAGAGCCGACAACGATGTTTCGCATATACTGAATACTGAAGATAAACTGCAGAATGGGATAAGATATCGATGCAAGTGTCCAAAATGAATGGTTACATTTTTCCTTTTGAAAGGGGGAGGGAAAGTAATTTCACCCGTCCACAAATGTTTTGCCTTTGTTTCTAAGCCGCACCCGATTTTCAGTAACATTAGCCAAACAGTGGGTTTTGATACGGTTGTAGGCATATATATATATATATATAAAATAAAAGTGAAGAAGTACTAGAACCTACAGTGCTAAGGCAGGAAGAAATTGGAATTCACCAGACACAACAATACAACACATATACATATATATACATTTGCGTGTGTCTGTGTGTTTTGGTGTTATCATTTATTTATTTTTTTTTGTAATTATTGCTTTAAGTAATAATAGAGTTTATTTTAAACGAAAAATCTAATGACACGGCCCTCCAAAGGTTAAGGTACAGCATGTTTTCCAAAGCTAACTATATAAAAATGGCAGTTAAAAAATTTTTTTAGTTTATAAGGATTGGTAATAACGAACTAAAGAAAATTTTTTGAAAAAACGATCGTTGCCTCTGATTTTATAGAAAAGAGGCAGATATATATGAGTGAGAGAAAAATACGCACAGATACTAAGATTTCTTAAAATTTCGTGTGTAAGTTTTGTTTATTTTTAACTGTTACGTTTGGTTTCACATACAATAGTCATTTTAAAAATTTTTAGAAAAGTTTTCCCCTTTTTTTTTTGGGTGGCATAATCCTGGAAATATTTCGGTGTTCGGCTGGGGGGTGTGGGATTATCTAAAGAGAGACATTTGAATTTTTAACACGTTTTAAGAAAACAAATTACTTAATTTAAAAACAATTTTTCTTTAAGGGTAAGCCACCAAAAACTGAATATTCAAGTCAGATCCCAAACTGATCATTATCTTTATAAAATTTAACGTCAAATCTTTTCCTTACAAATATTCCTTTTTTAAAAGGCCCACCTTCCTTCCTGGTTGAAGATATTCTATTATGTTATTTGTAGGAGAGAATATAGGCTTTTTAATCCTTCTTATTTTAATCTTAAATGACGATGAGCTATCCTTCTTCCCAAGAGCTGTAGGACGTCTACATTTTTTCCCGAACAATTCCTTTACTAAGTTATCTCTAGGTTGCACGTCCTTTCTCCCCAAACCTCTATCTTTTAAATAATCTCATTTGCATATTCGTTCTGTTTCTTCTCTTTGTAAATTGGTTGGAAAAGTTTTGCCATTAATCGTGGCCGTCAAAGAACTTAGGAGTTATGTTAGAAGAAGAACGCGAGAGACGTCACAGCAGGAAGTCGGAGGGATGTAAATGGGCTGTCTCTGGTCAAAGTTGCTAGACGTCCCAATGTGTTTCACTGTGTTGTCCAGTGACTTTGAGATCGAAATTAATCCTAACACTCTGTGTCTAGAAAACTTGTTCCAGAACAATCACGAACTACAACACTTGTACAAGATACCATTTTATCCCTTTCACATAGAAGGATAAGGGCCACTACACCAGCGTAGATCATTAATGGCCACTTAATCCCTTTGTAGTATCCAACAGAATAATATTCGCTAAGACGGGCTGAAGATCCTTTACTGCCTCTCAATTGACGACACAGCAGGGGCCATTTATCGTGTGCCAGAGAACAAGTACCAAATAGCAATGGGCATCTATACTCTTTACAGACTAGTCCAGATTCACACTGGAGAGCTATTTAAAGCAATCTAGATCTGCTGATCTGCAAGAAACAACACACAAGATACCATTAATCCCCAACACTGTTGAAAGCCACACTTATAAGGTGGTGGAATCTTGGTTTAGCCAGGATCCCTCCTCGGTGGTCACACTGTACTGTAAATGTTCCTTAGATGAATTATGCCTGGAGTGAGGTATCGGGATTAGATACTTTATCCATATGCCCGCCCATATGCTGGAGCTATTTAATTCTGATGGATGATAGTGCACGCTTTCATCAGACTGAGGTTGCTTAGGACTATCTCAAGGGTCATAGTTTGGAATGAATGCGATTGTCAGGTCAGTTTCCAGACCTGAATCCGATATAACATTTTTTTGGACTATCTTGGCTAACAAGTGTCTGCTTTAAGTCCTCCTCCGAGGTCATTACATGTGCTGGAACAATAGTTACTCACTCCTAGCCCGATCTTCCATTCAGATTTATGTGAATGGAATTTAATTGACTACTTAGTTGATTTCTTAATTGACTTCAAGCAAAGTTGATGTCGTCAATGCATTTCAGTTAAGGGTAGATACACTTATTACAAAAATCCCTTTTTTAATGTGCCTATTATATTTTACCACATAAAAATCGGATGTACTGTTTTCTTTAAAAAAAAAACTCATTTTCTCGCCAAAATTCTTTTTTTTGTTGTTGTAACTCAATTTTTTCATCTCATGTAAATTTCTAATACACATTTAAAATTGTTTAATGTACATTTCCTACAAAGTTGTTTCTCCTTTCATTCATTTGTAAATCAGACGCCAAACAGGAATTGTATCTTAACTTTTGTAGACCAGCGTATTTTGTTGAACTTGAAACCATAACTAATCATTGAGTGTAAAACATATTGAATTTAAAAAATAGTAACAAAATTGAAAACAATTATCCTTCTAAATAAAGATATTGCTATTTTGCTAAGGATCCATAATATATAAATTTATATCAAATTATTCAGTTTAACATGGCTATTTTAATTTCACTCAGGCTTAAATTAAAGAATATAAACTAAACTTCTAAGCACATTAATAGCTTTTGACAAACATAATTGAATCAATACATATCTTACAGATAACATTTTTTTATAAGATGCTGTTTTCATAAGAAATGAAATGATAAATTTGGTAAAGTAACTCTAGAAGTTTCACCTTGTGACAAGCCTTTAATATGATTATAAACATACCTAATGCAATTTTTATAATTTTTTTAAAAGATCTATATTATTAAGATTTATATAATTAGGAAACTTTAAAGCTCTAATAATTCATAATTAGCATTGTCTTATAAAAGAACTATATTATGACTTTAAAATTTTTTAAGTTGTATAGATGAAGTAAGCTGCTTGTTTTGTAAATTATGTGTTATTTTACCTATTCTTAAAACCAGCTGTTACATGGAACTTATTCCCACTGTCTTGCAAAATAGATTGTAATAATTTTCTAGCATAATGGAAGCGTTTGGACTATTGGTAACATTCAAAGTATGTAACAAAGTTCTTATGAAACTTTCCAGTTAAAAATGAATGAGGAACTTAAGCTACAGGTAGAAGTATTTTGTGTTGTCTTCTATAAAATTTTAGTATACTGTTTGTTTTTTTGACTCATGGCTCAGGTTTATGAAAATAATTATTGTTTTGGGGAAAACTCATTCATAGGATAAGTAACTATTATTTACATATTATAATTTATAGTACAACTGCCAGTCGCCTTATCCATATAAACAATAAAATAACATATTTTTTTAAATCTATAATTATATTTTTTATTTCCTTAATAAATGAGTACATTAAAATGACTTACCCGGCTTTAGAAACGAGATCATAAAGATTCGGCTTATCCTTATTTTAAATAAATCAAATATTTCTGTGAAATTAATAATTGAATGGAAGTGCAAAAATGATGGCTCACAGTAGACAAACTAAAAATTGAATAGTTTTTCAATTCCTACTATCACAATCTCTATATATTTATTTATTTATCTGGGTGGAATTTTCAATCGTTAATAAAATACATTTTAAAACGCTCAATTGAGCTGAAATTTTATATACAGGTTTATTTTGGATGACAATACAATAATATAATAATAAATAATAAAAATTAATTGATTAAAACTAATTATTTAAAGAATTACAAATACAACCACGTTGGTATCCCTTTTTGTAACTTAGCGACCCTTTTGGCGACTTGTGTCAAAACTTGAAAAGGTTTTTTTCTCACGTGTTAAAGTATTCAGTTGAAATGAAATTTATATACACGATTGTTTTGGATAACAATGCAATACTTTAATGATATTTAATAAACATTAATGGCCACTTGTTGTGATTCTGTCATATCTGTTTACATTTTTATATTAATTGTAACTATTTAATAAAAAGTAGCTAAAATAAAATTTTTCTTTTTTGATATAAGTAGGAATTGACTTAATTTTTTTTTATATTACTTGTTTTAAAATTAGTTTAAATAATTGTGTTAAGTATTTTAAACATATATAAAATTGAAAGTAATATTAAGCAGTACGTTCTACGCCATAGGAAGAAGAATGAAAGCGATTTAATTTCCTTAAATTTACACATACTTGTTTTATAAAACATGGAAATCATTTGCAATCAGTGGTCGTTCCAGGGGACCCCCACAGCTAGTTGTTTTAGATTGAATATAATCCTATATATTTTGTACGTAAATTTAAATTAAGCGTCTGTTATTAATAATTAATTTTATGAATTAATGCTAATTATTTATTAAATATTTTTTACTGCTTTTTGTTTCTTAAAATTGACAAAATCAAAAGAATACGTTGGGCGGCGTATTGGAACATGGTACGAGAACGCTGTACTTTCGACAAGAACCCCCTCCCCCCTTTGAAAAATTCCTATGTGCGCCATTGATGGTAATATTGTATAAGAACTATATTTTCGTTTTATTATTTTTTATTTTAATGATGCATTATTATTAAGAAGATTTGCAATTGCTTATTTCCTTCAAATAATTAGACTGAACTATTAAAGTTGATTCTCTTGAGAATCAAAGTTAGCTGCTCTTTCAAACTTCTAGGGAGTATTTCCATTGCATAACTTACTTATTTTGTTTATGTTTTACTTAATATTCGCAGCTCTGAAATAGTAAAAGAATAAAACAAATGAAATAACATAAATTGAAGAAAACCATTTAAAATAGTTAGGGATTTTTTTTCTTTTTCTTAATGTGCAGAATGCTTTTTAAAAGTAAAAAAAATAATAATAATAAAACTGGTAAATTAAAATAATATAATATTAGAAATTACTGTCTTTACAAGGGACTGAATTTACATATTCTTACTAATTAAATATTTAACTAAATTGGCGGAAACAAATTAATTCGTTTTTCTTTTTGTTATTTGTAAGTTTTTTATTTAATTATTTACTTAACATTCTTTTTTTAAAAAATAAAATTAAATGTGTTTTTTCAAATTACAATTTATTTCCATTAAATGAGCATTCTATTTATATTACATTGCTCAAGTGTATTTCAGTTTCTTAAGTACAGAAATAAAACAGATATTTTTAATACATCATATAACCATTCCGAAGGATAAAGAAGAGGATATATGCCTGAAAATAATTTCCCACTAGGTAGCTAAAAATGCATTGCCTATATCAAGTATAATTTTAAGAAAAACTAATAGTTATCACGTAAATATAAATTACAGTAATTATTAAAATATTAGTATAAAAGCATAAAAAAAAACGTGATAAATTACAGTTGTAAGCTTAAGAGCTTGTATACAGCCCCACACAATATAAATAGCAGTTGCTCCCTGAAACTGAATCAGTTTTATTTCAGCTGTTTAATTGTTATATAGTAAGGACGAGAGATTGTTTACACCTACGTACTTGTATTTCCTGACACTGGTAGTTGTGTCTGAGTGTTGTTGAATGGGTGAAAAACCTAATGAGATTTATTAAACAAATAAGGGATAAGGATTAAATAGTCAAATCCTTTATGTGTTAATTATTATATTCCAAATCCTTCGGAATAATATAATGAATAACATTACACAAAAATGATTGTACTGTGAAAGACATATATTTACGTCCTGTATTGTACAGTATTATTGAATTCAATATTGTTATTGTATGGATGGGGGATGATTGAATATTGGGTCGCAAAAACTGAACTAACAGCATTTACGTAATAACAGTAAATAACTATTTCATAACTTAGTTCTAAAAATTATTTATGTTATGTAACTTATATTATTTTCAACTGCTTTGTGCTTATTATCATTAAGCATATTGTAGAAAAAGTTTAAGTTAAAAAGAGTAGGAGAGTATATCTTATCACAATCTATACACACATTTTTGTGAGACAAGTATAAATCCTAGTACTTAAATAGTTCTTGGATTAAAGTATAGAATAGGTGGCTCTTCTTGGCGAAGCGAATTTTTTGGCGAGCAAAATCAGTTGCCAAGCTACCTATACTTAGCGATAGGTGGTCAGAGAGTAATGATGCGAAGCCGATTTAATGGAGAGCCCGAATTCATTCAGGCATCTATATGAACATTGCCAAATCGAAGTGGCCACCTACTTACTTTACACACTAGCCCATATGGTTAAAGTGTACTTGATGTTTTCTTAGTAAATAGATCATGGAATATCGAAAAGTCCATGGTACTTTTACTAGAAAAATGTTACATACGAATTTAAAAACAGATTCAAAACAACAAAATAAAGAAATACAAAACAAATATGTGTCTAACATTACTGAATTAAAAAAAAATGATTTTCTTATTTTAATTTACATTTAAGCTAAATTGATTTAATAGTATTTTTTATACCTTATATTTTTAAGTAAGTTTTTTTCAAATAATTCGTTTTTCTCAGATAAACTTCAGAGAAAATTAATATTACGTCGATATTTTAAAAAGATTTTTTTTAATTGTACAATTATATTTAAGACAGAAAAGAAACTACCAAGAATGTCTAGAAAATAATACTTAATTCAATATATATATATATATATATATATATATATATATAACGTTCATAAGATTTATCTTTCCTTTTTACCAAAAATACAGCTAGTTTAAATTAATTAATTTGGGTACAAAAACCAATCATGAAAAAAAAAATTACAATCTTAAACTTTTCTTACTTTCCTCAACGCCAGAATGAAACTCTTTCAAGGAATTTTACTTTTTTGTACCAATTACCCAAAATGTATTAAAAAAAAAAATTAACCTTTTTTTTTTATGAAACTTGCTTACGGTTTACCAAATAGTACCATTTTCCAGTGAATGTCTGTACGATAAGGAATGTTTTTTGTACTTTCAAACAAGGATTTGCGTTTTTTTTCTTTTCATTGTGATTTTACTGGCTTTTCACAAAGAAATCAGTAATCGGGCTGTTATCTGCAATTTGGAAGGAAACTATTGGAGTAGTGTACCTTGAAAATGTTAGAAAACTTTCTTTTCCTTTTTTTCCCTTTAAGGTATTAAGATATTTTAGAACTCTGATTCGGTTTCTTTGATATTTAATACAGCCCTTTCATCTTACCATCTTCTTGATTTCAAGGAGCATATTGAGTTTCTTTCATTTTTTCTGTCTTAAGTGACATTAAAGTTTCCTTTAGATAGCTCTAAGATCTTAGCTTTGAGAGATTTGGTTATTATTCTTTAAAAAAAATTTATTTCAGTGCAGTTTTTTTTCATTAAACCAGCGTTTCTCAATCTGTGGCGCATGCCTCCTCAGGGGACCGAGATAACTTTACGAGGTGACGTAAGCATATTGGAAGGATGAAAGTAATAGATTATTTTAAAAAGAAACTATTAATTTACTGAAAGTAGGCAAACAAAATGCATTCTGACACAATAAAAAATAAAACATACATTTACGCAGATATGATATCTTTATAAATGTAGCAGTATTCCGTAAGGTGTTTTATTTTTTATTTAAAACAATTCTAAAGTAAAAACAAGTTTAATAATTACAAGTAAGCTCACACATGGGCTAGTCATATATAAAAGTATATACAAAAATTAGCATTTATCTTGATAATTTATACGGATTGTAATGAATCCTTTAACTGCCTATTACAAGTTATACAATTCGCTCCCTAATTCCAACGTTTTCCTCGTAGGCGCGGGTATGTGATGTAATGGGGGGGGGACAGGAGAAAAGGGATAAATAAGCTAATCCTCTAAAATAAGTCAATCACTCGCAAACATTGTCAAAATCTTTTTATTGGATTCCAAGGCCTTCGGAAGAATTTTATGGATAGCAGTGCACAGAAAATATCGTACTTCGGAAAGAAGTATATATATATATATATATATTGGCTCTAATTCTCTACAAACAAGATATAACATCCACACAATAACATTCGAAAAACACATAGACAATAGGAAAATCACACAATGAAGGACATATGAGTAATCGAGATTAAAACTTATAAAATGGATATGCTGCAGTGTTATAAACATTACTGATTTAGGACAGCTAATATATAAAATAATTTATATAAAAGTGGGGTTGAACATGTTTTTTGGACAGCCAGCCTTCCCCCTTTATATAAATAACACTGAGCAAAAACCAATAGAAAATAATGGATAGGAATATCTAAATATATTACAAGATAAGAGGTAACTTTCCTAAAAATGGCACTTACAAATGCAAAGCCCGCGCTAAACCTGAGTGCAATAAATAACTTATTGCCAGATTCTGGACCCTAATGTAGATTTAAATCAAGTGAAGGGCTGAAATGTAGCTCTTAACAAAATTATAAAAAGAATGGAAATAAAAATTAATAAGAGTTGCATATTATAGCATAACTTTAATAACACTATAGTAAATATGAATAAAATAATAATAAGTAATTTTATCTAATATTAGATTATGGAGATAACTCAACTATGAAATATTTAAGTTTATAGTAATAAACTATTATCAATCTTGAATTTAACCCTAACTATTTTGAATACTTTATTCATATAACTATTAATAAAATTTATTGGGTATTTAACAATATATAGTAAAATGTTTATAGTTATTTATATGTCTGATTTTTTGACACCAGAAATTTATTACGTTGTATATAATTAACCCGCGATCACTCCCGCGGGGTGTTCTGTACACCCCAGCAACAAGAAACTCCTCCCAGGATTCTAAAAAGAATGCGCAGAACCACGATTTTTTCTGTAGCTGCACATTTTAGGTCATTGAACCTTCAGGCCTGATGCAATCCTCTTTTTCGAACGATTGGAATGTAATGACCTTCAAAAGTTTATCTGGGGGCTGAACTCCCGGAGAGTTGAGCATTTGTATACAGTCTGCTCTGAATGTTTGGAAAATGATTAAAATTTTATTTTTCTACTTTCTACTATCATTATATTATTAATTATAAAGTATATTTACTACTGGTATATACGTTTTATATATATACTGGTTCAGGAAAAAATATAAAATTATGTGTTTTAAAAGGAAAATTTTGTATGTTTAGTTTAAATTAATGTGTTAGTCTCATTTGTATGCAATAAATTTAGTAATTTTATTTATATAATACAAAAAACATCTTGTACTTTATAAATAAGTAACATAATGACTTAATTTTATTTTCATAATTAAATACACGTTTTAAAAGTTTGGGGTGTTCTCTACATCCCACGAGTAACGACGGTAGCAAAAACAGGCGCGAGTGACCGCGGGTTAACATATATATATATATATATATATATATATATATATATATATATATATATATATATATATATATATATATATATATATATATATATGTTCAGGGCAATTAATTCAAGACGAAGAAAACTAACATTGTTACTTTTTATTTAGAGTATACACAAGAAATATAAATATCTATCACAATTGAACAGCAGAGAATATCTAAGAACATCCGAAGTATTTCTTTTTGTTCAGAAATCACTTTTACGTATTATACATATATATCGTGTTACATAACCTCTATTAATGTTAAGTAGAAATATCACATTAATACTAAACATACCTTTTGCAACAATATGAAAAATTTTATCCAATATTAAAAAACATAATAGGACAATGACAATGGTGTGTCTCCAACAGTCAAAATATAAGAAACATATGCAAGCATCAACGGAAACAATGTTTATATCATGTCATTTATGTTATAACATATGTTTCTGTAACTAGTTGTCCCGATGAAAGCACAGAGTGTCACTACAAAAATGGTCCATTACAAGAATGGAGAAACATTGGTACAGTTATGTATTATAATATTTAAGAAGGAATAAAACTATTTTTTTGTTTTGTTTTGTATACACTTTTTGTCTTTAATCATAGCCACGGAAAAAAAGTAAAACTATTTCAAAGTGCAATGAGTATATTTTGGTGGGAAATCTATTTTTTATGAATTATATTTCCAATGGTAAAAGTTATAGAGGAAATACTATAAATATAATATAATATGCTATCGACAGCTGTATTTAATTGTTTAACATATTTTTATTAATTCTCGATTTATAAATCAATAAATAAAACAAAGAAAAACCAGAAATTGTACAGATTTTTCTGTTGTACGTATACATCATTTTTATTATTTAATACTAGCCAAAAAATACACATCATGCCTTTTAAAAACATGTAATAGAAAAAGAGAATGACTACTATAAATATGTACTATGTGAGTGAGTGAATATTAACGTCGCACTGTTCAGCTACACGAGGGCTTTAGACGACGGACCACGTAATTTTGAACCATGGTCAAGTGACTTGGCATCCAACTCCCCTAACTACCACAACACACCGACGTAAGACGTTTTAGCTCACGACAGATTTAACGTGCATCGCTTCCCTACACGGAGGATCTTTATTGGTAGTGGGCTCGAACTCATGACAATGCCAGCCACAATCTGATAACTTGACCACTCGGCTACCACGGCCACTAATGTTTGCTATATATAACTCTAAATATCGTATACTGAGTTGCATAAGTATACAACACGAAACAATATTTAAATATATTATAACTGTTTGTAGACAGTATGTAAATATCTTCTACTCTTTGGAGAATTATTTAGAAATACTGGATTGGAAAGGCCTTAACTCGAAAAATAAAATTGGTAAGCATTATAACTAGGAAATATTTATTCTTTCTAAAACAAGTCTTAATAGTAATTTTTTAAATAAAATAATTTTCTTTAAACAAACAAATAATATTATATTTTTTAAGACTATCTCTCATTTTGTAACTAAGGTACTTTTATATATATATTGCACGATAAATCTATTAATATAGTGAGGAAACGTTTATTAACGTTTTAACATTAAAAAAATATATATATATGATAACTATTGGCAACAGGACACGGAATATTGAACATCAATCAAGTGGAGAGAACCTATTCTCCAAACTACCACACCACATCAACGGGAGAAAATCAAACCAGGCACATTTAACCTGCAAGAATTCTTCAACACAGGGGGTACTTAGTGACAGTATGGTTCGTGCTGATGACACGGCAGTCGCGAGTTCAAGACCATGCAATTTTGCTATCGTTGCCAAATGTATCTATAAATCGGATATTTAAATGAAAAA
Source organism: Trichonephila inaurata madagascariensis (assembly GCA_019973955.1). Classification (NCBI taxonomy): domain Eukaryota; kingdom Metazoa; phylum Arthropoda; class Arachnida; order Araneae; family Nephilidae; genus Trichonephila; species Trichonephila inaurata. Next base: position 23,482 of record BMAV01026636.1, on the reverse strand, counting down.
AAAATAAACATTTGCACTACAGAAAAGATCTAAATTACATAAGTTAAAGATGAAGAAAATTAATGTGTAAGATGATAAGTGACAAATGATAAGGAAGAATGTCCAATGATAACAAAAACAAGTGATATATATATAAAAAAAAGATTTTAAGTTAATTTCTACTCTTTGAATGTATGAATAGAAAGTACTTTATTAATTTGAAAATTTGAATAAGATATATATATATATATATATATATATATATATTGTTCTCTTTTCTTAATTTCATTTTACTATATTGCCCGGTTCATCATCCACGTGTTAGAAATAGGCTTAACTTTTCAACATGACAACAAATTTCTGCCGTACGGGGAAGGTAGGATCCATAAAGCATTGCTAACCCTAAATCGCTGGCCTAATTCAGCGACAGCTTTAGTAATTATAATAGGTCTCTATTTTAGTCCAAAGACTTTTTTGTATCTACATTTGTTGTGTCTTGTGAACTCCAATTTCTTCCTTCTTTAGCATTGTAGGTTCTACAACTTTTTCACTTTTATTTTATTATACTATATATATATATATATATATATATATAGGAGAGAATGAACTAATAATATTAATTGAAAAATGAACATAATTTGCTTGCATTGTTGTAACAATGCACACCCGGTTCGGGTAATTTGTCAGAAAAACAATGTTTTCGACACCAACTTTTGTCTTTGTTTGAACAGTTACATTGTTACAACAATAGAGAGGGATCTAAGTTGGCATCAAAAACCGATAATTAATTTAATTAAGTTTAATTAATCAATCAATATTTAAAAAAATCTGTATTAACATTGTCATCCAGTACAAGATAAAAAAATGAAAAATAAATGGATGAAAAGAAATAATTTTATTAACGATTGAACATTTGAACAAGATAAATAAATATATAGAGAGAGTGAGCTAATAGTACGAATTGAATAAATGAGACCAATGTTTTTCTCTTGGAATACATTCTCCACAATGGATTGGATATCAAAGTTTATTACAAGCACAAACAAATATTACAATACAAAAACTGCACATGTCATACGTATAAGTAAATGTGATCACTGCACACAGCAAATGGATCGGATTTTGTCTCGCAGTGAGCGTACCTTAGAAGGAGCAGCAGAAACGCATATTCACACAGTCATTATTCCACCGAAAAAAATAGTTCTTTCGCCCCAACCTAACAATAACCATCCGTTGGAAGACAATTATCTCATTTAAACATAATCATATGTGTGTTTTTTTCACGAGCACATTTTTTTTTCTGACGGGGCGATGGAAATAAATATAATTGTTCAATTTTAATGTTAAGTTTATACTTTTGGAGACAGATTTCAGCATTTTAAAATTGTCTTAATTTTTCATATGGATTTAAAAGCTTGATTCTAATAGGTGTAAAGAGTTTAATTTTTTCAAGATGGGAAAATTTCCTTATTGCAATTGTAATTAAAATATTTAAAAGGATAATTATACATGCAGATACTTGAATTTCATAACATTCCACCCCTAATTTTTAATACAAATTCCTTTCACTTTGAAACTTGTTATTTTTAGATACAGAATTAAGAACGATGATCATGAAATTAAGAAAATTATGAGAAACATCTTTTCCGTAGTTTCCTCATGAAGAAGGACAAATGTCGCAATTTGAGTCAGAACACTTAACTCATTTAATGAAATTTGTTTGGAAGTTAAATGCTCTTCAAGAGATATTTTATAACTTTATGTCGAATGACCCAATCCGTTAGAGTCTCAAAGACAGTACAAGCATTAAGCTGTCAAACTGACGTATGGCAAGCATTAATTTTTCAAACATATAAATTATGAAATAAGTCAAATTTGTTTTGCTTAAAATCATCATTTATATAAAAAGTATTGAAATATGAAAAAGAAATGTTGACCCAGTTTAAATTTAAAAAAATGTTATACCAAATTTTACTCATTTTAAATGAAATTTAAGAGTTCCTAAATCATTTTCCTTTAGTATGAAAAAATGCCAAAATTTTCATTGTTTTGATGTATGTAACTTAAATAACAACCCTTAAATTACAAATTATTTATTTATTATTATTTTTTTAATATTTTTAAATGTAATATTCTTATAATACTCATATAACACTCTTTCTTATATGGATGCATTTAATTCCCATCGTGTATTTGTGGAAGTTATATTAATGTTTTACTAAGTTAAATGCTGTGAATTACTGAAAAATCCGGTGTATAACGCACACTTTTAACCCTTTATCTACCTTATTATGATTTACTGTAGTTTTTTTTCCTGCAATACTTTTTTTGTGATTCACTACATTGAAAAAAAAAACAACAAAATATTCAACTTTGGAAAATTTAATTAGTTAGAGCTAAATAATTAATTAAAGATATTCAGATGTAGGATTAATTATGCACACTGTTCACTTGAAATAAATAGTCGAATCTTTTTCTAAGGTCTTCATTAACATACAAAAAAAATAATAAGACACTTACCTTTTGACATTAACTATTTTCTCGGAACAAAAATGACAATCTTCGCAATGCGCTGAAAATGCCGTCAGCTGAAAACGCAATTTCTGCTATAACGCACCTAGCCTTCCCGCTAAAAATACGCATCGCGTCGGTGCTGCCATATATCTTGGAAGGTGGATTTCAAAAGAATATTCCTGCTAAGTATCGATGGGTGTTCAAATGGTTGTTATGTTTGAGTAAATGGTACTTATAAGTACCGTCGCGGTAGATAAAGGGTTAACACAAAAAATAAGGTGTAAATTTATGGGTGCGCGTTATTCGCCGGTTATAAAAATGAGAGCTTTAAAAATAATTAATATTGGTACGCATAAAAACAATTAGACATTTACACAAATAAAAATATTGTTTATTTAAAAGAAATATATAATTCCTTATGAACTTAAAGGGATGCAGTTCTCGAAGTATACAATTTTTTTTCTAAAGATTGGGGTATTATCGGGTATAAATAACTTGCACACGCACATTGCAGGTTTCTCCGCAAAAAAGGGAATGCGCGTTATTCGGCGAGTTTTACCTAAAAACTAAAAATTTTAGCATGAAAGTATAGCTGCTCGTTATACAGTGGTGCTTATTATAAGCCGGATTTTACGGTAATAATTTACTTATTTTTATGCTTTTTTTAGCCTTAAGGAAAATAATCATTTTTTTTGTATGCTGTGGTTACTAATGGAATATAAGTGTATGATTATAAATAAAACATTTTTGTTTTAATTATTTATTTACAATTACGTTTTTACTGGCATTTCTATTATTTTCTTTTTTGAGATCTTAGCAATTGAAACTTTAATGATGGTAATGGAAAAGTTTTCCTTACCATGTGTATTTGTGTTTCTAATAATGAGCTTAGTTCTCTTAATTATTTATTTAAATTGGCATATGAAGTAATACCTAAAATTATTTTATTTAACTTCCGCTTTTATTACTATTTCTATTATAATCTTAATAAAGAATTTCCATTATACGCCCTATTTTCAAATGGGAAAGTTGTATAAAAAGTGAAATTAAAGAATCAATAAATTTATAGAAAGTTTTTTCTGTGTACACAAATAATTAAACAATAATCTATTAAAGAGATATTATATGTTGAATAAAATAAATACAATGAATGCATTTGCACACACATTGTAAAAGTAAAGAAAAGTATAATAATTATTTCATTTTGAACAACATTAACACTCACTGTACTTCAGATGGAATTAATACAATTGCTTGGCGCAGTTGAATTACAGTTGTAAAGTTTAAGTTAAAGTAAAAACAGGGTGTATCACACTTGAAGTAGTGATCAACATCAAAATGTGGGACTTCTATTGAATCTAATATGAGAAACATGAGATGAATTTTATAAATTGGATTGTTTTATGAATATGTTGTTACTAATGCCACCTGATCGGCAAAGATCATATCAAGGCCCTCGAAATTCCTCATGGCAAAGGGCTTAGTGACGCCCGTCGTTAGCCGTAGCTTTGAGCACCATACAGGTGACTGAATGATTTAGCTTGGTTTCATCCCAATCTGAGGGAATTATCATCATAGAACCCGTGTGGCCATATACCTTAGAAGAGTGGATTTAAAAGAATATTCCTGCTAGATATCGTGGGTATGAAATCGTCAGTACTCAAACTTTCAATATTGGCGACCTAACATTCAATCATAATTTTCTTTGCGCTCCTCTCCACTCAATAACAATGTTTTTAATTCAGTAATACTATAATTTGACACTAAAGCTACAGCACGGCATTAACCTCTTAAGCGCCACCGACGTATATAAACGTCTCGCTTAACTAAAGGGATAAATGCACCGGACGTATATATATACTTCTTACCGAAGTATTATCCCTTCTGTGCACTGCTATCCATAAAGTTATTCCGAAGGCTTTGGAGCGCAATAAACTGACCTTGACAGTGTTTACGAAGGATTTACTTATTTCAGAGTGGATTTTTTTTTTATTTTTTCTTCTCCTCCCCTCCCAATACATCACATCCCCGCGCCTAAGTAGAAAACGGTGACAATGGGGAGCGAATCCCGTAACTTTTATTCGGCGCTCTCTGGGGATTAATTATAAACCGTGCTGGTACAGAGAATATTTAATTTAGGTAATTTTTATATGACAAGCCCATGGTGTCACTGATAACTATAAAAACCGTTCGTAACTTAGTATTGTTATATTAATTATAAAATATATTGTGCAGTACTGAGATATATATTTATAAATGTATTATATCATTGTAAATGTGTATTTTATTTTTTATTATGTCAGAATCTATTTTTTTCGTGGATTTACTTTTTAAAAAATAATAATTTTCCTAAATAATCTTTTATTTTCGACTTTTCAATATGCTCGCGAACCCCCTCGCAAAGTTCTCACGCCTTCCTATGGGGGCGCGCCCCAAAGTTTGAAAAAATCTGGTAAAAATGGTTATTCTACATAATTTTTAAATGAGTGGTACTTATAAGTACCGTCGGTTGATAAAAGGTTAAAAAGTTTTCTGTAGATGAAATCAGTAGTTTTTTTTATAAATTATAGTTCTATATGACACAGGAGAATTAGCCATTGATTGGCTAGTTGGGATTTATATTTAAATGAATTTTACATTTGATTTAATTTCTGAGCCTAAGTATGTTTGGTAAGTAACGTCGAACTACCCTCATATCTATTATGAAACTTAAGAGTTTACACTTTCACTCCGACAACGCTTTGAGCAGCGTGTTTAAGGCATTTTGCTTGAAATGCTTAGCTTCCGTTCCACAAAACTAAGCTTTTGACATACGAAGGTTAAATGAATTCCGTTCCGAACGAGTTCTTAGGAACAATTTATCCGTATCGGATATTTCCCACTTTCTGAAGATGTAGATGTCAGTATTCATATATTTTTGCTTTTACACATATATGCAAGTTATTCGTCATTCTTTACAACTGCTACAGTAAAAAAAAAAAACTATATTGTGTCAATAAATAACTGATATTATCTACGTTTTATATAGTGTACTATTAATATTTTAAATTCAATATATTTGGAAAAAATTTTATGGGATACAAATTATTAATTATTTTAATTAAATGCATGTTAAAACAAATAGGAAGGGATCCATATGAAATGTATTGACAGAGATAAATGTTGCTGGAAGCAATTGCCAGCTGGGTGGCGTAATTTGTTTGTCACTGGATTTGTACACCTAAGGTTGCGGGTTTGGCATGAAAAAGGTTCCTTGAGTGCTTGAGTGACTGTTTGGCTTGGGTATTCTTGGCAAAATTAAAATTCTAAGTACGGTTTCGCATCGTCAGAGCTCAGGTGCCTCCCTCTGGAGAGGAAACAGGGTGTCAAAGCTACATGTAGTGATTGGTAACCGCCTATATGGTGTCGCACTAAAATGAGATACCAGCTCCTGGAGGATCCTCGAGGTCTGCAATGGTAAAATATATGTCTGGCTATTAGAAAGTAAAACGCAGCATTCAGCGTTAAAATATTATAACCGACCACAATTGAATTGAAACCCCAAAAAGAAACACCACTTGAAGAAACAAACACGTCAGCTTGGGTTCGTGTGAAAGTAGTTATTAAAATGAAAATAATCTTTTGCTTATGCTACAACTTTTTCATACACAAAAGCCTTATTTGTTCCTTATGCTTCTATGCTTATTAGTTTTCATTCAGGTTTAGCGCCTTTCCATTGGGAGGGGTAACAAAGATTGCCAACAATGCATTTTTTTCCTTTACAACTGCTAAAAAACACGAAAGTGAGACGGAAGTTGGTTGCGAAGTTTTTAAATTTGTATAAAAAAGTCATTTTGTGGAATAATTGCAAAAAAAACATACAAAATACAATCATTTTCTGCATTATTACATTTTTACGTTCGAAATGTGAATACCATTCTTTTCTAATTTGTATGACAAATTAACACAAAAATTAATGTTAAAAGAAGCGATCTTATAGTCTGTGATGACCATGATGAAAGTAAATTTGCCGAACTATATACTCTAAGTCGCTATAGATGGTGTATAACTTTAAAAAATATTTAGATGTTTATTTATAAAATTTGTAATCGAATAAAATGTGTCTCAGTGTATAAATCGAGATCTATAAAATTTTATAATGATTGCTTCATACAAAATAATAGGTAACTAAGTTTTGACAATACAGCATTCACCGTCTTATTAAAATTCTAAGACCATTAGCTTAAATCAGCGACTCTGACTGTGTTGGTAATCTCCGTGGTGAATACAAATATGCGGAGGATTTTAGTATATTGAAAAATTTGGGCAGAGGGTTAATTTAAGAAAAAATGTTTTATTTCTGGAAAGTAAACAAAAAAAAAAAACGTTCTGGACTATTAACTAATGAAATACACATTTACAATGATATAATATACTGATAAAAAGGTATCAGTACTTTAAATGAATTTTATAATCAGTTCATCAATACTAAGTTAAGTAATAAAAACGGAAACATAATCCAAAAAAAAAAGGCGATATTAACTTTATTACCCCATATATATGTAATATATATATATATAATTATAATATAGTAATATAAAATAAAAGTGAAGAAGTACTAAAACCTACAGTGCTAAAGCAGGAAGAAATTGGAATTTTGGAATTCACCAGACACAGCAAATGTAGATACAAAAAAGTCTTTGAACTAAACTGGAGACCTATTATGATTTCTAAAGCTGTTGCTGATTAGGCGAGCGAATTAAGGGTTAGCAAGGCTTTATGGATCCAACCTTTCCCGTACAGAAGAAACTTCGACATAATAGGGGGGAAAAGAACTAGTTGAAAAGTTAAGCCTAATACAACAAATGGAAGAAAAACCTGATAATATATTAAAATGAAGCTAAGAAAAGAGAACAATAATGAATGTCTCAAGGAGAGGAATAAAAATATATATATATATATATATATATATATATTTAAATATATATACATATATAGGAATTTAAAATTTAGTATATTACACATACTCCAAATTGTGTGAGTGCACATATATATAATCTAATTCTCTACAAACGAGAGATGAACGTCTATGAATAAAAATCGAAAAACAAAGAAACAGTAGTAAAAACACTTAATGAAGGACGCAAGAGCAATCGAAATTTCAAAAAATGGATGCTGCAGTATTATAAACATTGCTGACTTAGGATAGCTAATATATAAAATAATTTACATAAAATTGGGGTTGAACATGTTTTGTGGCCAGCCAACCTTCCTCCTTTATGTTAATAATACTGGGCAAAAACCTTTTGAAAATAATGGATAGGAATGTCTTAGTCCATTACATAATAGAGGTAACTTACGAAGAAATTGCTCTTAAAAGTGAAGAACCCGCGCTAAATCTGAGTGCAATAAATAAGTTATTGCCAGATTCTGGACCCAAATGCAGATTTAAAGCATGTGAATGGCTGAATTGTAGCACTTAACAAAAGTATAAAAATTATAGAGATAAAAAATTAAAAAGAGAGTTTACAAACTACCATAACTATAGTGACACTAGAGTTATATATGAACTAAATAATAATAAGTAATTTGATCTAATATTGGAATATGTGTATATATACATGTATAAATTCCATATATATATATATATATATATACACATTTTTGTGTCTGTGTGTGCATGTACATGCACACACGCACAATTCTCAACCATTTCAAAAAAAATGTACGAACTTAGCATTATTTTTTGTGATTTTGAAAGGAATTCTTTTCAGATGTATGGGATATTCTTCACAGTATTCAAAGTGTACTTATAAAAATCAAACATTTATGGTTTTTTGCGTTCAACAATAATACAATAAAAATAATGGGAAGGCTTTCAATTTGAGAATCAAAATAAAAAATTCTTTTATTTTTGAATTCTTTTATGTATTAGGATTAGTTATATGCAATTAAAAATTGTGCCTGCTTTTAAAACACTTTGGAGAAAAAAATTGATCGCTTAAGGTTTTATACTGATCCAAATAGCTGACAAACGGATGAATGTATGAGTTTGAAATTATCCATCACCAGTCTTAGGGGTACTACTCTAAAAGGTCATATCACACTTAAACATTAAGAGCAATTTTTCGTCCAATTCGTGCAACTTTTACTCAGTCACCATAGCAACGGCTTTTAAACAACTTTTCGCTAGTGAACTCAAAAAGTTTTTCCAAGCAAAAGCTGCTTGAAATTCCAGCCAATGGGGTTCATCGGCTCTTACGTCATGGACAAGATGGTGGCTTCGATTTCATCAAACGTTTTTGATATGGCGAATTATATTTTTTAATGGTGTATAATATTTTAAATAGAACGGGGCTCCATCTCTGTTTAAGATCATGAATAAAAGCGAGAGTGAAATGAAAGAAATAATTTTGGATGTTCTTTTGCCGAAGCAGAAAAATCGGCGAGTATTTTTTCAATGTGGAGATAGAGCGCGGATGACGTCAGAGCATGTCGTTTTGTTTACGGCAACCCTTCGCCCTCAAATAAAACTAAAAATTTGTCCAAAAAGTTACACCAAAAATGTACGTGTGATATGGCCTTAAGGAAAAGAATGGAGATTCCTAAGCAAAACTGAACTTAACACAGTGGTGCAACAGCCCATGGGGTTCAAGACCTAGCGTGCACATCTCAGTTTAAGTGACCTTAGGCACTGGGGTGCATGTGCAGATGTATCAGTCAAGTGGTCAGTCTGATGCAAAACCCCCGTGTGATGATTCCCAAGCAAGCTTGGTACTCATTTTTCGACCCACCGAAACGAGAAAAGGTTTAATCGACATTGCCCAGCCCGAGATTTGAACCCAGAACCTGTGGCGGGGTAGCACAATACACTAGCTTACCTAAATAGAACTAACTTTATTTTATGCTTCCATACTCGCGAGATCATCTAAAAAGATTAAAAAACATTATATTCAGAAATAGATTATACATTGCATGTATAAAAAGAAACTACTCCACTGTAGATGCAAATAATCACGTTAAAAGAGAAATGAAATTTTATTACATAATAATCTGACAATTTAAATGATTGAATTTTCCTAATCTTTAAAAGTCCTGGACTTAAACAAATGGAAATAGACCACTTTAAAAGTTTAACTGGAATCAAAAAGTCTCAATGAATTAAAATTGAAAATAAAAATATTCTTCGCAAAAGTAAAAGTATAGAAATGTAAAAAATAAGAAGCACCGAATATATATAATCATAAAAACGTGCATTTTTACGTAAATTATAGCTTTCTGTAATAATGCTATTAAAAAAATAAAATATGTAAATAAAAAGAACACATTTTGTTTATGGAAATGCACTAATGAAAACAGTATTAAAAAGGTGCATGATTCCCTATACATCCTTATATTTTTTGACAGCGCGGAATTTAATCATGCAGATATTGTATATGAAACATTAACTGTAGAGCATTTTTAAAATTATAACTGCAAGAAAGAAAAACACTTTTAATCTACAATTACATTTTAGCTTTCACGTAACATGCAATTTTCTTAAATTTACATAGATCCCCATTTTACGAATTTATACGAGATCACACACAATATATGTTTATATTTCTTAAAAGAACCAATAAATTTGACTCACGTAAAGAATTTGAACTACCATCATCTTATTTTATTATTTTACATTTTAAATTTAACATGTACAGTGATAAATTCCATTTTTCTAAACTTTCTATACACAATGGTTTATGGATATGAAGAAAGTCATTATCATCTCAGGATGGTTTTTAATAAAAAATTGCTTTCTTATGCAGACAGTTATTTGATTTTTAAGAAAAGCAACATCAGTTGCAGTGGGTAACATTCAAAGATGAAGAAAGTGAGTGTTTACATTTTTGAGTGTAAAAAGCTCTCCGTTAAAATAAAAGAGATCAAAGCTGAGATAAATAAAATAGAGCCATATTTAATTTTGTTTATGTGAAAACGATTTTTTTCTGCTTATGATATTCGTATTGGAAGCTTTTCTTTTTTTAAAAAAAAGACTTGATGGCTTTTTTTATACCCCTTCAATACTTTTTAAATCGTTTTTATTCTTAATACGTTACAAAAAATCATTTAATTTTTTTTTTTAGAAATGAGACCTTAGCTTAGAAAACTTGAGCTATCTTTATCATTCCACTTTTTTTTTTAATTTCAGGAAGATAAGACATGTATCAGTTCATCAGAATGGAATAGTTTCCCCGTCAATCAGTAAATAAAAGTTAAAATAAAGTTTTAAAAAAGCACAGCGTTATTATTTTAAAAGATGTTTTTTTTTCTTTTTCTAAAATCTAAATATAGCGACAAAGAAGTGAATCTATGATTTTGTTATAAAATATTTTCTTTTCTTATAAACATATATATATCAGTTTGACTTCACAGGTAGCCTGTAAATATCCTACTAAATACTATTTAAACTTATATAAATAAGCAAAGGGGAAGAAACTACACTGGTTTTATGAATATTAACGTTGTTATTGGTGTTTTTTTTTTTAATGATTTTTAATTTATTTTAAATTTTTGATTTGACTAAAAGTAGAGTTTATTTGAATCGGAAGTTCAAAATTTATTTTGTCTCCCTCAAATTCATTACCAACCATTCATTATAGAAATATAATTGGGCTTTTAAAATGTTAAAATAAAAATAATCGTTCTATTAAAATGTTATTTTAATAATGACCGATTATATGGGACTTTGTTTTAAGTTATTCTGTTTAAGATGGTTATTGTTAGTTTTAATAAAGCTTAAATGAACAAAAAAGGGAAAAAAAATTAAGCAAGAGAGTTAGTTGTTTTCCTCAAACATAATTGGATCAATATTCATCTATACGGATAATATTTATTATACTATAAATGTTATTTTTATGAAAAATGAAGCAAATTTGTTCAAATATTGCCAGAGGGTTCACCTTCTGGTAAGTCTTTAATATGTTTACATACATAACCATCATAATGTCTGTAACTTTTTTACGACTTAAACTAATGATAGTTAAATTTTTGAAACTTTATAGCACTATTATGCAACACTTAGCATAATTTTCTTAAGCATTGTATATTATATCTTTAAATATTCGAAAATTTAAAAAGATTTTTTAAAATCGCATAATTATATAAGGAATATGCTGCTTTGTTTTGGAAATAATATTTTTAATATTTTGAGTAACAGCTGTGTTACTTACCAATGTCTTGTAAAACAGATTGTAATTATTCACTAGTATAATGGAACTTTTAAAACTATTGGTAACATTCCAAAGGTTAAATAATATTTTTAGATATTTTCCAGTTTAAACTTTTTTTAAAAATTAGATACTTGTAGGTGTATTTTGTGTGGCTTTCTAAAAAAAGTAGATATACTACTATTGCTTTTAATCACACGGATCAGATTTATGCAAATACTTATTCTTTTTGGAAACATTCATTGATCATAAGACTTTGTTCATGAGAAATTTATAGCTGCACGTAGTAATTTATAACAATTGCCAGTCACCTTAACTATGTAAACAGTAACATAATGCTTTTTGCAGTCGCCCATCCAGTATAGTGGTCAGCGACGCTGACTGCTGTCCCGTTGGGCCTGGGTTCGAATCCCGGAGAAGACATAGATGTTTGTAAATATATAGTGCCTTCGCGGCATTGGATACTTTAAACAGCCGCAAGTTCTCTCGTGAGGTTGGTAGAAGAAGAAGAGAGGTGGGAGGCCCTAACCTCTCAAAAATGGGGTGAAACCGAGCTAAATTTTTCTGTCACCTACAGGGTGCTCAAATATAAGGTTAACGACAGGTGTAAAGATCGTGCCATTTGCCGCGATGAATTTCCTTGACCTTGATCTAGCTTTTGCCGATCAGGTGGAATTAGTAACAAAAACCTGATGCTTTTTTTTTGTATAAATCTATAACATATAATTTAAAATATGTATATTATATAATATGATATATAATATAAAATATATATATAATGTAATATAATATTTAACATAAAATATGTGTATATTATGTAATATAATATATAATATAAAATGTATATATATTATATAACATAATATATAAACCTATATTATATAATATAATATCTTTAATAAATAGGTACTTTGAAATAACTTGTTCCGCTTTAGAAACGAAAACATAATGCTTTCGTTTATCCTTATTATACCTGATGATTCAAAATCTGGCAACATTTGAAAATTCAATAATTCTTGGAGTAATGTAGAAAGAGATATAAAAATGATACACACGTGCTTGAAGTGATATGGGACTTTATTGAAACAAAAAAATGTGCAAAACATGTCCAGCAGATAGCATTCTATAAAAAAGCAATAATTAGCATAATTTTTTTTTAGAAATAAACAATAGTTTTTTTTTTATAATAATTCAAGAAGCCAGCCGACATTCATTAAAAATACCTGTAGTTGAGAAGTAATGTTGGAAACAGCACAGAGCAGCATACGAGTAGGTACAGCGAAAAATTGCCTTCGGATGTTGTCTTTATTCATCCCTAATGTGGACAGATAATCACGCTACAATTGCGACTTCAAGTAACCTCACAGCCAATTACAACATGGATTGTGATCCGGGGACCAGGAAGACCAAGCATGACAGAAGTGGCGATTCAGCAAGCGATCCTCACCAAATGTTGTGAGCTAGAGATCTTTCACACCCTTCTTATGGCGATAGGAGTGTAAAGGTACAGTAACAAATTCTACATTATGATAGTACATATTGACTAACAATGTATTTTCTGTGTGGTAAAGTCAACAAATCACAATTGCTGGTTCATCTGTTTACTCTTTGACTCCAGCTCATTTTCTATACAATTGTCATGTGGCCTTATTGATGGTTTGCTATCCAGCGTCATGTGTTGGTAATCTTTTGTATTTCTTCGATTTTAATAAAACACCATGTAAACACACCTGTGCGTCAAATTTTACCTCCTTGGTCAGCGTTTCTCAAACTGTGGGGCACAATCCTAGGGGGCGTGATAACTCTACGAGGGGGGCGTGAGCATATTGGAAAGTCGAAAACGAAAGTTTATTTTAAAAAATTAAAATTAATTTACTGAAGGTAACAATCAAAATACGTTCTCTCATAATGCAAAATAGATACACATTTGCACTCATATAATACACTTATAAATGTATCAGTACTACACAATGTATTTTTGATTAATTTACCAATGATCCAAGGGCTTATCATATATAAAGTTACATTCAAAAATTAACACTTATCTTGATAATTTGTACGGTTTATAATGAATCCCTAACTACCGATTAAAAGTTACGAAATTCGCTCTCCAATGCTACCGTTTTTTACGTAGGCACGCATGTGATATATTGGGGAGAAAGGAATAAAGTAACACTGTCAAGGTCCTTTTATTGCATTCCAAGGCTTTCGGAATAATTTAATGAATATTAGTGCACAGAAAAGATCATTCTTCGGAAAGACGTATATATGCATCTAGATAATTAATGCTTTGGCTGATTGAGACGTTCATATACGTATGTGGCACTTAAGATGTATAAGTCGCATTGTAGTTTTAGCGTCAAAGTACATTATTATTGAATTAAATACATTGGTATTGAATGGAGGGGAGCCCGATGAAAATTATGATTGTATAATGGGTTGCAAAAATTGAAACTTTGAGAAGCGCTGCTCTACATACATTAATTAGTCCGTGAACTATTCAATTTTTAAACATTAGCGGACTTTGAGGTCACTTGGTATGCAATTTAAATGCTTCTGGGAAATGAACAACTGAATGGAAGAAGTACTAAAAGGATGGCCCTCAGTAAGCAAATTAATAAGGGTGACTAGGTTTTTTTTACACATTATTTTAAATATCTGTGTTTATATAGTACATCTAACACATTCAATTTAGAAAATAATGTTTAAGTGTAGGTTCTGCTATCGTAGGGAGAATAAAAGTTATTTAATTTCTTTAAATAAAGAAATGCTATTTTATAAGAAAGAGGAATCATTTTTGATGTTATATAAGAATAATATTCATTTTATTACTTTTTTATTGATGTTATGCTTGCCATTAAAAATATTAATTTTTTAATTATTTTCAAATAATGAGACTGAATTATTGAAGTGTACTCTCTTGAAAAGCAAAGTTAGTCATTCTTTTAAACTACCAGAAACTATATTTATTACATAACTTACTTATTCTGTCTTTGTTCTGCTTAAACTTAACAGCTTTGAAACAGTAAAAGAAAAACAATATAAATTGAACAAAATTTTAAATAGTTAGGGATTATTTTTCTTCTTAAGTGTGCTTTCCAGAATTAAAAAAAATCTGGTGAATTATTGTACTATATTTTTAGAAATTATACTATCTGGAAAATATCTATGCATGGAGCTAAATACACATAGTTTCAGAGTAATAAAGGTTAATTCAATACTTATCTAAAATGAAGAAAATATTTTATTTTTTATTTTTCTTATTACTTCTTGTAAGTTTTTTTTTCATTTAATGATTAACTTAAAAAAATTTTAATAAACTTACATAGGAGTTTATAAAAAACTTTTGATTTTTTTATTAAGGTATCCGACTAAGTTTGGAACCTTGGTTTTAAAAAAAGCGCATAAATGGATAACTTTCATGATATTTAGTGTCACTTAGATTAAAATACATGTATAAAACTAATTTAAGGACTATATGACAAAAAAGAAATTATTTAAATACAATATTTCGGCAAAAAATTAATTTAGAATAACCTTTTTCAAAATGTTCTCCTTTTGTGAAAAATGCTTCTATTATAACAATATTTTGTCTGTGTATAGCTGAGACCGTTGTACAGAGGCTCAACTATGATTTTTGAAAAATTCACATTATTTACAGAGTTACAACCAATTAAAATAATTATCGGTCTTTTTTTCTTAAAATTTCTCCCCTCTGTTGTCGTAAAACATGGATAAACCCACTTCTAAGTTATATATTTCAAAAATTCTAGCTGAACCTCTGTACAGAGGTCTGAGCTATATGCAGGCAAAATATTATTATAATCGAAGCATTTTTCACAAAAGGAGAACATTTTGAAAATGGGTTATTCTATGTTCATTTTTTGTCAAAAAATTGTACTTAAATAATTTTTATTGTAATACTATTCTTTAAACAATTTTATACATTTTCTAATCTAAGTGACACTAAATATCATAAATATTATCCATTTATACGCTTTTGCAAAATCACAGTTCCGAACGTAGTCGGATACCTAAAAATGAGCATTTATTTAAATTTTCTAGCACACGTGTATTTTAATTCTTTAATTATAAAAAGAAAAATTAGTTACACTTACTTAAAAGTTTAACGAGAGACAACATACAACCATTTCGAATAATAAACAAGTGTCTATACTTCTGGAATTTTTTCACACTAGGAAACTAAACATGTATTATGTGTGTCGCGAATATAAATTAAAAAAAATAGTAATAATAGATTATCAATACTAGTATTATTTTTTACGCAGTATTTCATTATTATAAAAATATTATCATGAGAATATAAAAACATTACAATTTACAATTGCAAATACATGATTAAAATACAAATCCAAAATATATATGTATGGTTTAATCTAAAAATCATCCATGTTTTTTACTTTCAAAGAAATACAAAATACTGAAGTGTAAAATAGTTTGTACACTTTCAAGACATTACAGTTGTAACTGAAGGCCTGTGGTAAAGATTTCTTGATTTTATCTATTTCTTATTTTTATATTCATTTAAATCAAAAAGTAGCATTACATGTATTTCGAAAGCAAATTATAAAAAGACATTATACGAACCAAAATATTTAATTTCATATGTTAAGGCTAAAGTTAGTCTTTTTTCATTTATTTATTTTTTTAAGAAAAGTGTAAGATAAATATAAATGATCCCAACAAAAAACTCTATTGAAAAAACTTATAAAAATTTAAGAAAAATGGTTGAATGGTTTTTAAATAAATGAAAACCTCATTTATAGTATTTATAGTGTCAAAACCGTTCTTGAAATAATGCTAATAACGTCCGTGACTCATGGAAGATAAACTGATGGCATGTAAAAGTGCTAGGTTTGAAAAACATAAACATCTACCTATAACATTGTTGAAGGAGAATATGTTCTTTAAATAGGTAAAATTATGGGAACGTATTATTTCCCTGATAAAAATATGGAATATTTCACAATAAATAACAATTTCATAACTTCAAGTTCTAAAAAATAATTTATTTAATATAATATTAAATTAAATTGTTTTCGAGCATTTTATGTATATTGTCTTCAATCATACTGGAGAAAAAAAATTAAGTTAAATATTGAGTACAATTTTTCAAAATGTAAATGCATATTTTTGTGTGTCAAGTATAGATATATTATCTTAGTAACTAAATCACAATTGCTATATTTTCTTAATATAGAGATTATGTAATTTCTAAAATTAAGTATGTATATATTGTGATGTTACAATAAAAATTTTACTTATGAGTTAAAAACTGATTCAAAACTCCCATATAATATATATATTCTGTATCTGACTCTAAAGGGTAATAGAAAAAATGCACAGTTGCACTCATTTAAAAATAAATTGAATTAATTATTATATTTTCTTTTTTTATAATTTTATATATATATACCGGGTGTCTGGGCTTAATGACCCAAACGTTATAGCTTAATATTACGGAACTACCCATCAGAATGTAATAAACCGTTCATCCGTGGATTAGAAACCCTTCGGAGAACCTTCTTTGGGTCTAGTCCGATCGGTCACACGTGCACGCATTATTCGGCAATAGCAAACGATAACTTGTTGCAATGAGTTCATTAGTAACGAATTTAATTAGCACATCAAAAAGTGTGCGTTCTTTGGTTAACGGAATTTAAGTGAGTCACGCGTGTACAGCAACGTGTTCGAAAATAATGGCTTGACTAATAGACTTATCAAGACTCCTACAAAATAAATCACGCACACGATCAGCAGTGTTTTTTATCATGGAAACTTAAGGATACTTAACAGTTTGAGATACCAAAGTTCCCGTCTACTTTTAAGCTCTTTCCCATTGGTGGATAAATTTTGGTGTCGGAGGATCGACATTCCATTCTCTTCGAACACTTAGCAGTACACTTAGCAGTAATTCCGTTTACCAAAGTACGCACTGCACCTTTTGCTGTGATACCCACATCTTTTCTCATGACGTCAGTTTAACAAGTTATCGTCTGCGATTACCGAATAACGCGCGTACGTGTAAAATTAGACCAAAACGAACCAGCCCCAAAGGAATCTCGTGGGGTTTTCCCAAATCCATGGATG
The DNA here is from genome assembly GCA_019973955.1 of Trichonephila inaurata madagascariensis. Taxonomy (NCBI): domain Eukaryota; kingdom Metazoa; phylum Arthropoda; class Arachnida; order Araneae; family Nephilidae; genus Trichonephila; species Trichonephila inaurata. Next base: position 5,693 of record BMAV01026636.1, on the reverse strand, counting down.
GACAGTTTATTACTTTCGATGGGTAGTTCCATAATAAAAAAAGCCATAACTTTTGGATATTTTTAACCCCGCACTCTGTATATTAACCCTTCATTTTTTTCATTTTTTTTAGAGAAAAATATTACGCCCCTATTTAAAAACTGTATTTTTTTATTATATTAAGAAGAGAAAAAAAAACTACCTTGAATATCTCAGACTCATAATAAAATTCACATAAAGGGAACCCATAATTTTTGATAAAAGTTTTTTTCTTTCTTTTTTAAAAAAAAAGGGAGCTGATTCCAATGTTTTAAATTTTTGGGACCCAAATCAATCAGGGGAAAAACAAATTATAGATACAATCTCAATCGTTTCATTGCTTACCCCAATGCCAAAAACAAAACTTTTTTAACTAAAAAATTACTTTTTGCCCCAAATTCCCCAAAAGGTATATAAAAAAGAAAGTTTTAATTTTTTTTAGGAATCGCTTACGTTTCCAAATAGTACCATTTTCCAGGGGAATGTCGGGTACGAAAAGAAATATTTTTTGTATTTCCCAAACAAGGAACTCCCGTTTATTTTTTTTCTTTGTGTTTTTAAGGTTTCTTGAAAAGGGAAATCAGTAATCAGGCTGTTATTTTAAATTTGGAGAGAAACTATTGGAGGGGGGGCGTTAAAAAAGGTTAGAAAACTCTTTTTTTTTTCTTTTCTTTTTAAGTTATTGGGATTTTTTTGTCTGATTCAGTTTTTTTTTGATATTTAATACAGTCCTTTCATCTAACCTTCTCTTGTTTTTCAAGGAATAGATTGAGTTTATTTCCTTTTTCTATCTTGGACTTTAAAAAGTTTCCTTTTTTTGATGGGATCAAAACCTTAGTTTTTTTGACTTTTTTTTTAAAGAATTTTTTTTCAGATTTTTTTTCTGTATTAAACAAAAAATATAAATAAAAAAGGTTTTTTTTTTTTCTCTCTATTTTTTAAATTTTTTGTTTTTTTCCCATTTCATTTAAGTTTTGGGCACCTTTTAAAACTGTTGTAATAATATTTTCTGCATAAAACTTAGGTTTTTTAAAAAACTTTTTTAAATTTACCTACATTTGAGTTAATAAAAAACTGAAACATAATACTTTTTTTTTTAAAAAATTTCCCTAGCCTTTCTTTTAAAAAATGGGGGTTTTTTTTTTCCCAAAAAAAACCCAATTTATTTTATTTTATTTATGGACACGGTTTATGTTAATATTTTTTTCAAGTATGCTAATTTTCAGAACTAGACGTGAAGATATAACAGTTATTTTTCCCAATTGCCAAAAAAATTTAATCAAAAAAAATCTCAAAAATTTTTTTTAAAAAAAAATCGTTACAAAAATTTTCTCTTTATTTGTTTTTTTCGGTAGAAAGTAAAAACGCAACGAAAGGTAAAAATTTGAAAAAGTCGAAAATTTCCCTTTTTAAAATTTAATCTAGATTTTTCATAATTTCAAATTACATTCTATTATTTTTTGGCCTGTTATGGGACAATATTTTCCTTTCCCCAATGGGTTAGCCTAAAAAGGTGAAATAATTTTGTGTCTTAAAATTTTTATATTTGATTACTTCTCTTACGTATCAATTACAAAACCCATCTGAAAATGCAATTTTTTTTAAAAAGTCATAATTTTTATTATTTTGTAAACTTTTGCGTATATTCGTAGAAATATGTTGAATCTATTTAATGACAAAGCAATGTAATACAACTACGATTTTGATTAGGGGAAATTTTTTTTACCTTCATTTTAGTTTAAAAGAATTTTTAATTAAAACCCTCTATATATGCTAATAAAATTTTCGGGGTTTTGTTAAAATTTGAAAATTTATTTTTTGTTTTTTCATTCTGCTTTTTTCCCCATTGTACCCAAAACAAAACTTTTTTTTCAAAAAAAATTTTGGTGTTCAATTCCCCAATTTGAATCTAATAATTTATACAAATTAGTTAAATTAAAAAAAAAATTTTAGACATGTTATGTACTAACAAGTATAAGATAGGTGAATTGTGGTACATATCACTACAAAACTCTTTTTTACAGGTAGCAATTTAATATCTTAGCACATAAATCATCAATAGCAAAAATGTATTTCACTTTTTTTTTACAAATAGCTAAATTTTAGTAAAATTCGTATGCAATAATTAATTGAATAAAAAAAAAAAATTTTTTACCATAAAAATTCACAAAATTTTTCTTCTATTTCTTGAAATTACCCAAAAAAAAACTATATATAAAATATATATATATACAAAATACTTCAAATAAAATTTTTAAAAATTTTGTTATTGTATAATTTGGAAATAAGAAATTCCCCTTTTTCACATAAACGAATTTTGAAAAAGAAACCCAAAAATAAATACCCCCCGTAGTATTTATTTAAATACTTTTTCAAAAAATTATTTTATTTTTTAAAAATTTTTTTTTTCAAAATTTTTAAATATTTTAAGGAAAGAAATTTTAAAAAAGTAAGATATTTAAGAATTTATTAAATGCAATTTCCGAATTAAGAAACACAGGCAAAATTTATATGTTATATTGAAAAAGATAAAATGCCAAAATTGGTCGAAAAAAAATATAATTGACAATTTTTTTTTTTTTACCAATTAAGAAAAAGAATCATAGTCTAAAATTACCAACTCAATAAATGGTATTACTGTGGGAAATAAAACGGTTTTGTGTTTCTATTACTTATTTAAAATACCAGAAATTTATTTATCAGAATTAGAACAACATAATATATAACGAAACTTTCCCCAATTCCTTTTTTTTGGGTTTAGAAATTATTTCTACTTTTTAACTTGGGGGCCCGGGGGTGCACGGGCTTTTTTAAACATAACTTTTGTGGAAAAAATTTCCTCTTGTCGTCTTGTATTCAGTACTTTTTTGGGTTTTGTGTGATTTATATTTTGTCCTTGGTATCCGACTACGTTCAGAACCGCGATTTTAAAAGCGTATAAATGGATAAATTTATGATATTTAGAGTCACTTAGATCAGAAAAAAGTATATAAAAATTTTTTTAAAAAAAGTATTACAAAAAAAAATTTTTAAATACAATATTTTGACAAAAAAAAACATAGAATGACCGATTTTCAAAATATTCTCTTTTTTTAGAAAAAAGCTTCTATTTTAAAATAAATTTTTCCTTCCCTATAGATCAGACCTTTGTACAGACGCTCTACTAGACTTTTGAGAAAATATAACTTAGGTGGATTTATCCATTTTTTTCGACATAAACCCAGGGAGAAATTTTAAGAAAAAAAAATTTTTATAATTATTTTAATTGGTTGTAACTCCCGAAAAAAATTGAATTTTTTAAAAATTATAATTGAGCCTATAGCCGGATAGTAAAGATTGTATTTTCTTACACAACCTGATTAAAAGTTGAAAACAAAATCATAAATTCCCTAATAACCATCCTTTTCAAAAAATATGAAACAATGTATTGAATATTATAAATAGAAATGGGACACATTTATCCCCTGACGGGAAGGGGTCTTTTTAAAAATCGAAATATAAAAAACATGGGACACATCCTTTTTTAAACAATTGTTTTTAATTTTATGTCATTTTTTGGGTTAACATATGTTTCTGTAAATATTTCCCGATGAAAACACAACATCACAACAAAAGCACCATTACAAAAAATGGAGAAAATGAAATAATAGTTGTGTATTATAAACTTATACAAAAAGTATATTTGTTTTGGATGTACATTTGTTCCCTTTTAAACTTTGTCCAAAAGAAGTAAAAATGTTTTATAGGAATTGGATTTTATTTTTTTTTGGAAATCTACTTTTTTTGAGTTATATTTCCAAAAAAAAATTTAACCCAAAAAAAATAAAAATAAATTACATAATTTGGGTAAAAACTGCATTAAATTAGTGAAAAAAATTTTTCAAATTCTTATTTTTAAATTTTTAAATAACACAAGAAAAAAAATATACAGTAATATATATACAGTATTTTTTAAAAAAAGTCTTTTTTTGCCAAAACACATACATTTAAAAAAAATTTTTATTAGAAATATTAATTTTTTTTACAATGGTGTTCCAAAAATTCATAACAAAAGTAAAAAAAGGGGGATATTTTTTTAAAAAAATTTGGTTTTAAAATAAAGGGGTTTTAAAAACTAATGCATTACACCAGGGACCCCAAAGTTTCCCAAAATTGGCGACCCAATATTAAATCATATAATTTTCATCCCCGCCCCCTTCCCTAAAAACAATGTATTGAATTCAGTAATACTATACTTTTGGGGCTAAGGCTACAATACGACTTTAACCTCTTAAGTACCACCGGCGTATATAAAAATCTCACCCAGCCAAAGCATTAATTACCCCGGGCGTATATATACGTCTTTTCGGGAAAAAAATGCACTGCTATCCCTAAAATTATTTAAAGGGTTTGGAATGCAATAAAGGGGAAACTTGACGGGGTTTTTCGAAGGATTTACTTACTTCCAAGGATATTCTTATTTATTACTTTTTCTTTTCCCCCTAATAAATTACATACCCCCGCCTACGTGTTTTGGCATTAAAGGGGCAAATTGTTTAACTTTTTTTAACGGCAATATAAAAATGAAATTATAAACCGACCCAAAATTTTCAAAAATAAGTATTTAATTTTTTTAAAATAATTCCCATGTATGACAAGCCCATAGGGTTTTGGAAAATTAATGGTTTTTTACTTAGTATTGTTGGAATTGGGGCATATTGCAGTACTGATACATTTATAATGTATTATATCTCAGTAGATTTCGTATTTTTTTTTTTTTATTTGTCAGGAAAAAATTTTTTTTTGTTTGTTTACTTTCAGTAAATTATAATTTTTTTTTTAAAATAATTTTTTTTGTTTTCAACTTTTTTAAAATGCTTGAGCCCCCCCGAGAGTTATCAAGCCCCCTTTAGGGGGCGTGCCCCCCCCCTTTGGGAAAAACCCGCATTCATATAAGCAGCACAAAAATATGCACACAAGAATGCAAGCTGATATTCAAATGAGACCAACAATGGTCAAAAAAGGGGTATCATATATATGTATTTTTTCGTCTTATAAAAGGTGTGGCATCTTTTAATGCTAAACAATGGGGCACCTCATATAAGTTACTGAGCTTTTATGTCAATAAAATTTGGGCAAGATTGGGGGAAAAGCCCATTCTTGTGGAAGATCAATTTTAACACCCCAAAAATTGAGACATAGCCATCCTGTATGACCATGTCTTGCCGGGTTTCCCCGTAAGCAGAGGTGTGGGTTATCAAAATGATGAGACATAATTCTTAAACAACTTTTTTTAAAGTAACTTATAAAATTAAATTCTAATTTGACAAATTTAATTTAAATGAGAGTCAAACCCCAAAATTAAATCACGTATTTAAGTCGATCCCCAAAAAGATCCTCTATCTCAATTATCCTAAATAATCCTGTTTATCTAATTTCTTTTTATCTAAAAATTACCTTTTCCCGTTCTGGTTCCTTGACTTAGAGAATATTATCTATAAACTTTATATAGAAGTTCTTGATCCCCAAGGTACAATTCTTTATCCTCAAAATTTCCACTGCTTTGTCACTCTATCGATCAGAATAATTCCACAATACTATTCTGACCTGCTACGCTATATCTGCTTGCCACGATTCCAAATATATCTCATTTAAAATTATGATTGTTTATCTTCTTGGTATTGGGTTGGAAAAGT
>BMAV01026634.1:201795-261365 GCA_019973955.1 Trichonephila inaurata madagascariensis | reverse complement strand
TTTCCTAGGTTTATCACGCCGCCTAAGGGGCGTGCCTTACAAAGCAGCAAAGTGTCTTAATATAGAACAGTGCGAGAATCTTTCCAGATAATATTGGTTTGCGTGAGTTCCTTTCGAAAAATTTTTTTCTGCAAAATCGTATTCAGCTAGCGGGAAATAAATCAGCTCCAGGAGAATGAAACGTGTTGTCATTGCATATCGTAACCGGAAACGAAACTGTCATCGTCACGTGACATATAACGTCACTAAAAACGTCAGATGCAATCTCACTCGACTCTTGAGGAATAACACATGAACCACAGAGGGTATTTTTTATACTTCTCGGACAAAATGAGATGAAGATTAAATGGAAATTTTCCGTGGAATATATCATAAAACAAAAAATTACTGATATATTTGTTTTTATTTACAAAAATAGTTTTCACTCTCTTGCCTTACTGTTAATAATATTTTTGAACTGGCGCCCCATTTTCTTGTGAATACTTCGATACCGCCCCCTAAAACTGAAGATAAATAAGAGTACATAATACATGGTGAAAATAAGAATTAATTTTAAAATAATATTATATTACTAATAGACCATATTTTTTTAATTTATTTTTTAAAGACCTCAATTTCTTTTTACTTGCGAATCTGAAATAGTTATTGCCACAAATATATTTAAACGTGAGATATTACATATTTTAATTTTGAATGGGATATTGTTGGAATTGAAACGCTCTTGAATTTCTTCTTTATTTAAAAGAGTGGAATAAAAGTTTTAGCTTACCTGTTATAAAGACGCTATCCAAAGAAGGTTTTGATGATATGAAGTAATTCACAATAAACTATTGCTTTCAAAATAAAAAAAAATTGACATTCAGCTTTTAAAGAATCGTGCGTTAATTCCTAGTTAACATATTTAATTATATTTCTTGGATAACATACGTAATGAAATAAAGTGGAAGAAACATTTTTCCTACCACTCACAGACGAAGACAACACGTACACTACAGAAATTTAAAGTTTACTATATCATTCAGTTTAATGTAAGTCTAAATGTAATGTAATCTTTAGGCTTTTCATCCCCTTTTCAAAATATCGAAATATGTGAATTTTCGTACACGTGATAGAAATGATTTAAATATATACAATCAACATAAAGTAACCAGCATTTAAGTTTACTTTTGGTATATAATCAGCGTGATTTTCTTATAGTCTTTTTTAGACTATATCTAATTAATCTGCTGAAGCCCCTTCGTGCCATCTCAACGCCTCTTGATTTTCTCTGGGCCTTTTACCGCCCCCTGAAAACCTCAAACGCCCACAAGGGAGTTTTATCGCCAGCATTGAGAACCTATGGTTTATAACATCAAGATGCTGTTTGAGCTTTTAGATATCTTTTAAGACTCATTTATAAAAATCAATAAATTTTGCATGTATGCTTATAAATGTATGTTTCATCACACACAACCCAATTTTTTTAAAAATATTTTCTACTTCTATATTTTAGCTGTTTTTTTATAAAGAATGTAATATTTCTCTGTGGAAAATTAAAACACAAAATTGAGTGATGTGAATATTTATGATTCATTCTATGCTAAACATTTATACTGAAATTTTTCAACCTCACAAATATAAATATTATTTTGAAATTTGATGAGAAATATTGAGATGCAAAACCTCTAAATTTACATTTATTTCAATGTTCTTTTATAGCAATCAATTATAATAAGGGATATTATGTTTGAATTAAATTATATTTTTATCCTTGAAATTTTTTATGTTAATTTACAATTATAAATATTTATTTCATATAAAATATTTATTTTTTGTCAAGTCGTTTACGAATGCCATTGACTAATTATTTATCTTCAGAATGTTGGTAACATATTGCTTGCTTTGAAAGTTGCTTGTGTAGAAAGAATCTATGAAAATGGGAGAATTTTTGTTTTTCTTTGCGAATTGAGAACACAAATTTCTATTATTTTCTAATATCTGAAATTTTGTATTTACACATTAAAAAAAGTATATTACACTTTATATACAAAATTATTATTAAACCTTTCTCTGTCCGAATTTTTTACGAATTTCTGACCCAAAAAATTCATTCTTATTGCAGGAAATAATTATATATATTATATCTCTAAAATGATAAATAAAAATTATTTTTATCTGTAAGCAGTTTTTTTACATGTTTTATAGTGGAAAAATATGTGATATTCCGTTCTCTGATCTCCAGTTTTCCCTGCAATGCACCTTAGTATCAAATTTTAAAAAGCACACTGTAGTATAATATATTAACTCTAATGCTTTGAGGTTTTTCAAATAAATATCTACATAAAAATAATAAAAGTATTTATTTAAAAATTTTTGGGCAAATATTTTGGCAAATAGTACTGTCACTAAAACAGCATTATATTATTTGAACATCAGAGGGTAAAAATCACATTTATCACAAAACTGAATTCATGTGTTACTTATTTTATTTTATTTTATTATTTATTTTTTTATTTTTATTTTTTTGCTCACTTCGTCAAACAACATTTGGGTAGTAAATATCGAAAATATCTTGATAAGTATTTTTATTTGAAAGTTTAACATATATCATGAAATTCATTAGATAGTATTAAGGGACATGGTACGATTTACGCAAAAATTTTTAATTTAAGGATTTTTAAAAAAAATTTCGATTGCCTCCTATGTGTGTATACTATGTAAAACAGATTTTGTGCTCGAAATTTTATAAAAAGCTGGCCATTTAATTTTTTAACGAAAAAACTTAAAGCTTCTGAAGTGATTTTAAAATGCTACACCTTCTACAAAGATTTACGTATATGCATGAAATTTGATTTATAAGTATGTTAAACTATGTATAGCAAAATTCGGTATGGGTTTTGCGATAACATGATTGGTATTTGTACAATACCTCTTTTTATGAATGCTTATTGAAAATTCCTTAAAAAACCTATAAATTCTGAGTTCAATTATTTTTAAAAAAATAAGTATTGTTTTGATTCAAAAATGCATACCAAATTTTGTTACGTGTACTACTGGCAATAGATAAAAAAAATTCAAAGCATTAGACACAATAGAAAAAAAGCCTTAGCATTTTAAAGGATGACAAACTAGTTATTTTATCTTTCTGAGATAAGCAAGTTTAAAGTTTTGGTTTGCCATAGGGATTTGAATAAAAACGAATGTAAAAGCAATCATAGCTCTGCTTTTTTTAAGTTTAGAGCCTTCAAATTTTGTGAGGTTGTAGAAAAGTATATAAAGAATAATTTAGGCTAAAAAAATTAGATTTGATTTTTTGACCGATTTTTGTCAATTGAATCGCACCGTGTCCTCTTAATGTTACATTCCAGGCGGGAAATCTCACTGTGATAATTGGGAAGAAACTAATACTCTCTAGTTTCGCCAGCTCGTAGAAATATTCTGCTGAAGTACAAAAGTATCACGGGATTTAAGGGGTTTCATCTATATGACGACCTGTTTTTTTATACGTTCTTAGGGAATTTCTTTTGACGACCAGTAAAAAAGATAGAGCTTTAAATTTTGTTATCATATATTTATATGCATTTTAAGAGTATGTATATAAATGTGTAGGCAAAAATTTCCAATAGAACGGAAGTTACAGCGCTCTGAACACACCCGCCTCGAAAAAATGAACGATCACTTCCTCCACGATTCCAGCTGATTCACTTACCTGAAATAAAAACAAACTTAACGGCATTTTAGACCATAAGATTAAATGCACGGAATCAACTATACTCAATTGAAAGTATCAAAAATAGAATTTTTGGTAGACCTCTGAAGAAAAGATTCGAACTTCTTGGGATTTTTTGTTATGCTTTTGTTATAAAAAATAGAAATATTTTGAATTTTGGACTGATCGTAGTCCATTTGAGGCGCATATATGTGCTAAGTCTACCCTATACATTTGACGTCATTCAGTTGAACCGTTCTTGAGATAGGATGAAAGAAATTTTGAAAAGCACAGTTTTAAAAAAACACGTTTAAAGTTTCAAGTCCGATTAAAAGAATGAAAATCTTAAATAAACCCTGAATCGGCGATGCTCTTCAAAGCTAAACCAAGACTAAAACAAGTTCGCGAAATATTTACTAACTATAGATATATTTTCTTTTAAACCTCTACAAACTTGTATATACTTGTATGAACGTATATTTGTATAGAAGAGTCAATGGTATCAGGCCGACTGTACACAATAGTCCCTGTCTTCGATTGCTATCTCAGCTCTCCGAACAGCTGCTCTTCTAGCACCTGCTTCTTTATAACGACTTCGAATTTTAAAAATTCTCTTTGCCATCATATGCTAGAATGTTAAAAAAGCAATTTATGAAAAAAAAAAAATTTCTGATTTTTTGAACCCATTACATGGGTGAACCGCCTTAAAAGACGTGTAAGTAGCGATGAATTTAGCTTAAAGTATAAAAAAAAATTTTGTGTTGCATGTATTGCGACGATGACAATACGGGCACAAAAACACCAAACATAAGACATTCGACACCGATAAAGGAGGAGTTAACAAAAAATACAGTTATATTTTGCTATAATACAAAATATTGTAATATTAAAAAATAAAATATTCTTCTCCGTAAGCACTATAGCCGAATTTCAGCCAAGGCTGACTCATATATATAGAGAGAGAGATTAAACCATCTTCATATATTTATTGCTGTTTTTTTCCATCTATTTAAGCCGATATTTCGCAAGCATTTTTCTATATTGTCTAGCCCTCTTGTTCAAGGTCTGTCTCTACTTCTCTTGCCTTCTTGTTTCAAAAACGTCATTTGCTTACTTGGGTTGTTTTCATCCTACTTGAATATATGGCCAAGCCATCTTAGTTGTAAAGCCTCAATTAATTTGAATAAATTTAGTTCTCAGTACCTCCTTTGTAATTCAAAATTGTAAAGTATTCTCTAACCCCAATTTCCTTTATTGCTTCGAAAGTTCTAAATTTTTCCATAAAAAAAGTTTTCCTCATCCACTATTCCCATTGTCCAGCCCTCATGGCCATATAAAATTAAAATAAATCAGTAAAATAAAAATATCTTTTAGAAAAATAAAAGTATATAAATCTCTAAATACTTCTCCAATATATCAAATTATGGTTATGGCTTTCAAACCTTATAACAAATTGTTTATTATAATTTTTTTTTAATTGTAGGGTAAAAATTTTCATTATGCACCTTTTATTCAGCGTATGTGAACAAATCCCAAAAATAATAAGATTTTTCATAATACATTGTTATATTATTAGAATTGCACATGCGCGTAAAGAAAAAAAATATGTCAAAAAAAGGAGAAACTCATCATCACTCATTATGATATCTCAGAAATTATGAACTTACAAACTTGAAATTTGGTAGGCATGATCCTTTTCAAGAGTAAAGAACCGTTAAGAAAGGATTTTGTGAAAATTGAACTCCAAGAGGCGTTTCGAGGGGTTTAAGGGACATTATAGATAATTAATTCTATTTTTAAACTATTAGACGTACAGAAATGAATGGTATGGTAATTTGGTTCTTTTCATGGAGTAGAGATCGGCTACAAAATGAATATTGTAAAAATCAACCCCCAAGAAGCGTTATAGATAATTATTTCCGTTTTCAAACTATTTGACTTACAAACGGGAAATTTAGTAAGTATGCGCCTTTCATGAGGAAGAATTTCGCTACAAAAGGGGTTTTGTGAAAATCGACCTCCAAGGGGCGTTGAGGAGACTTACGGGGCGTTATAGATAATTAGTTATGTATATAATATTTCAGAAGTACCGATTTAAAATTTGGTAGATAGATTTCTGTCATGAAGTGCAGATCTGGTACAAAATGGGTTTCACGGAAATTAGCCATCAACTGACGTTGTGGGGGTTTAAGAGGAGTTATAGATAAATATTTCAGTTTCTGAACTATTAGACGCACAGACTTCATATTTGGTACGCACGTTCATTTCATGGAGTACAGATCCTCTACAAAAAAGGTTTTCCGAAAATCGAAACTCCAGGGGCTTTGGGGGGGGGGACTTAAAGGGTTTTACCGCTAAGCATTCCAGTTTTAAAACTATTACACCTACCGACACGAAATCTGTTTGCATTGTTCCTTTCTTGAAATAGAGTTCTTCCAAGAATGGGTTTTGCAAAAATCACTCCTCAACGTGAGTTGCGAGGGACAAAGGGCAGTTATAGGAGAAAAATCTGTTTTTGAATTGTTAGACCCGTATACTTGAAATTTAAAAAGTATGTTTCTTTTGTTGAATCGAGATCCACTGAGAATGGGTTTTATAGAAATCGACTCTTATGCGGAAAACGGGGAGTTACTAGGGTATTTTGATTAAAAAGATATTTCCCAATTGACTTACAATAATGAAATCTGTTATGCATGTTCTTTTACATCATTGAAATCCGCTAAGAATGGGTCTTAAGGAAATCGCCTTTAAAAGGCGGCTGTGGGGTATATCGAAAAAAAAATTTCGTTTTTGAACTGTTAAATTTAGACTTAAAATTTGGCAATCATGTTTACATTGTTTATAAGGGTTCCACTAAAATTGGGTTTAGCAGAAATCAGTTTTAAGGGTGCTGGTTACAGGTGCTTAAATGATATGTTTATTTCCCTTTTAGAAATCATTATTCATGAGATGAAAGTTATAAAAATGTTTTTCAATGTAATCGAATGCTTAATGCCAGGACTTAGATATCAATATTATATATATATCAGGTCTGGAAAGTTTAACTTCAAAATTAAGTGAATAATGAATAAAAATAGAGTGAACTGTTTACTAACACGTAGGGATTTGAGAGTGAATAAAACTATTTAAAGGTAGAGTGAGCACTGACGTAGTTAGATGCTTCTCTATACAACCGTTATGCGTCCCATAGTTGCCTATGTTTGTCCAGTCTGGGGGACTATGCTACTAATACCAATGTAACATCGTCAGTCATTCGTACACAAGAAAATTTGTCACAGCCATATTTAAAAAAATTAATTAGTATTTAATAGATTCAAAAATATTCATTAAATAGGCCAAGGCCGGGCGGACAGTCTTTATCACTCGAGGTCAGTCCCTAGCTTTTCCGGGCTCCAGTTCACTCCATGGCTCTATCTCTCCAAGTTTCTCTCTCCGTCCAATTCGCTTCAGGTTTCCTCTTCTCGTCCGTTTGCCCCTTTTTCTCTCAAAATTCACCCCTTTTAAACACCAGGGGCGGGTCCACCACACGCCCCTCGTTCTCCTCATTGGCAGGTCAAAAAAGAAAAGGGTCTGCCCTCGTCTTCCTCATTGGCAGGTCAAAGAAAAGGTCTGCCCTCGTCCCCGGGCCACCTTCGTCTCTCATTTACGCGGCAAACACAAACACATTCCCCGTCCGTCTGGAATCCAAGGGCGCCATAACTCACATCCATTCATCTCACACCTGGGCTTCACAGCCCCACTCTCAATGCATCGACTTCTATTCAAAACTTTCATAAAGGAATGCCTATTGACACCGGCATTCCTTAGCCATTGTAGATTCCAGACCAGATGTCTGCGCTTGTCCGAGGCCAGTCAACAAACAATGACCCCATGGCCACCTGCACCTGTCATCCAACATCTGTTTGGGGATGGATGGATAGGTGATTTCAGATGAATTGACGGGTGGGGTTCACATCAATTGAAGACGTCACACCAATATTAAAATTTTGATACCATTCAAAATTCTTTCATACGTATGATCGCCAAAGCCACAAGATATATATGCAATGACGACATACGTAAAGCCTTAAAAATGGACAGTTTTAAATCTCACATCCAGAAAATTACAATTAACTTTTTTAATGCTCTAACTGAAACCAATAATGTAAATATCCTTAACTTAATTCCTTAATTCTAGTAATAAAACTAAAAGTTCAAAATGAACTCTTCCTGATTCATATAACACTCCATAATAATTTTTTAATTATTGCATGTAGTAAATTTAATTTTTCTCATTTTTTCTTTAAAATTTTTCACATTTTAAATTCTACTTTACCTTACTGGACAAGCTCCTCCCACTTCCAAAAATCCTAAGCCTTCCGGGCAGCCAATCGGAGTTTATGTTCACTTTACCATTGGCTAACCAAACAACAGTCTCTAAGTTCTCATCCACGCCAAAAATAACTTCCATTCCATCATGAAGAAGAACCATAGGCACACCTCCCGGATCTCCTTGTTCATGTCAATCACCGTCTTGCCTCTACGCTGAAGGAAAACTTCCACTTCCGCCATGTCCATATCGCAGAATACCAGATATGGGATTGAGGACTGTCCCACCTAGTCCGGAAGTCCACAGAAGAACACCCATTCAACGACATAATTAGAGCATAATCGAAACAAGTAATATAAAAAAAAAATTAAGTCAATTCCTACTTAGATCAACAAAGAAAATTTTTACTAAGCTTGACATTTTTGATAAATGGAACCCCTCAGGGGGCTCACCTTCTTTAGGTGGGTACGGGTGTCACAATCCCGAGGTACCCTAGTGATCTTTTCCTTTTCCCAAGGGGCCATCTTGTCATCCAATTTCTTCTTTTCCCGTCCAGAATGTTTGGCGCAGTATAGCCAAAACTGGCTCTTGCGCCATAAAACACCAAACTCAACTCAACTCAACTCAACTTGAGAAATGGAAAACGTGAAACGTTCCTCCATCGAATATCGAAATGTACTTGGGCCTTGAAGTGGAGAGGCTTGGATTGAGAGGGAGCCTCCTGATTAGGGGACTAAAAGAATCAGTGGGTTGAAATTTTTTATTTTAGCTACTTTTTATTAAAAAGTTACAATTAATATAAATATGATATACATATGACAGAATCACAACATTAAGTGGTCATTACTTTTTTATTAATTATCATTAAAGTATCGTATTGTCATCCAAAACAATCGTGTGTATGAAATTTCAGTTCAACTGAATGCTTTAAAACGTGAGAAAAAAACCTTTTGAAGTTTGACACAAGTCGCCAAAAAGGTCACTAAGTCACCAACGTGGTTGTATTTGTAATTCTTTAAATAATTAGTTTTAATTAATTAATTTTTATTAATTATAATTAAATTATTGTATTGTCATCCAAAATAATCATGTATATTGAATTTCAGCTCAATTAAGCACTTTAAAATGTATTTTATTAACGACTGAAAATTCCACCGAGATAAATAAATATATAGAGAGTGTGAGTTAATAGTAGGAGAGAGAGAATTTAAAAAAGAAACTGGTAACTCCTTGCTCCGATGTTGTCTTTTGTTGTATTATATTGGGCGCAAAATGACTGCCATATTGTATTCGCTATGATTGATGAACATTAAATTACCGATAATATAAAGATGACGTCTTCCTGATTTTACCAGCAGGCTTAGGTTCTGGCATATATATATAAACAGTATGTATTCATACAACATTACGAAATACCCAGCAAAGAGGGCGGATAACGATTAATCATGGTATAAATGGGACCAGAACATCACTAAATTTTTTTAATTAAATGAATGCTAAAAATGATATAGAATATAAAGCTTTTTTAAATATTAAAAAAAATTTTATTAGATAATTTAACTTTTTTCTTTGAAGATTAACAAAAACTCGTAACAAAGATAACATGTTAAAACGCTGTTGTAGTACAAAAGGGAATTAAAAATATTTAATCCTCTTTTAGTAATTACGTAGTTTTTTTCTAATCATTTTTTTGCAAATTAGGAAAATATATGTTACTTGTCTTAAAAAAAAAAGCTATTTTTGGAGAAAAAGAGTTTTATAACATTAATTAATGAATTTATTCAGAAAAATAAAATATCCGTCATTAAATTACTTATGAACAAGTTCAAATCACAATACACAAATTAAAAATTACATTTTTCTGAGGTTTTTTAGCAAAATGATTCTTTGAAGAAAAAATTTCTAACAAGAGATAATTTTTGATAATAACACCGTAAAAATCAAAGTTTTAGAAGTTTAAAGAAAGCAATGCTTTCAAAAACTCTAGTTGTGAAAAACAGGTATAATGAACGAAAAGTGAATCTAATGAAGGTTTAGCTTACCCTTACTTCTTCTGGTTTTCTGCTAATGATCTTTGGTAAAAAGTTTTGTTAGAAATCAACCGGTGTATCTTATATATAATAAAAAAAATGACTTACATAAAATATTTTTTTTTGTTGAATGTAAACAGGTATTTTTGATATCATTTTTATACATCAAAAGAGTTAACATACAGAAAAAATCGCTTTTAAAACGAAGCTGAAGGTACTGAAATATTTGTGCTTGTTAAAAGAATTTTGTGTTAAAGGATACTCTCTGCAAAAAAAAAAGGATATCAACAAATTAAGTTTGATAGAGTAAATTTTACTTACATAATATGTATCTATGCATATATTTAAGAAAAAGAAGTAAAATAAAAACATTCACAATAAAATTTAATATAAAACGTTTAAGATTTTGAAAAATAAAATATTTATTGAGTTTTTCGAAATTAATAAGATATTTTTTTGCATTGCCTTTTTTAGCTTGAAATTGTTAACAATTAGTTTGATGTCGTTTATTTTGTTAATTGTTTCACCATTGTAAAAGTGCGTCTTAATAACTGTGCATACTTTTCATGATGTTCATCATTTCGGATGACGGGGAATCAGGAGCTGCATTAATCATCTCATTTCCATCGTCGGAAACCTCATCAATGATATTTTTTGAGCGTTGAACGAACTCTAAAATCCCTTTGTCTCTCATAATTGGGGCTGTACATACTTTATCATCATCTACAATCAGTCTTTCTGATTATAAAATAGGACAAACCAATTCGGCTAGTATTTTCCGTATTTTGTTCATTCCCAGAAGGTAAATCTTTTCGTTTTGTGTTAAGAGAAAAAAAAATTCATAGCAGTTTGTAGGGACGTTCTATTATTTCGTATTAACCGATTTTTCGTCTTAACCGTTTTCGCGTTAAACGTTTTTCTCTGTACATCAATGCTTCTCAAACTTTCAATATTCGCGACCCAATATTCAATCATCATTTTCATCGCGCCTCCCCCCTCCATACAATAACAATGTATTGAATTCAATAATACTATACTTTGACACTAAAAAGCTACAATACTACTTTACCTTCTTATATGCTACCAACGTATATAAACGTCTCGCTCTGGCAAACCATTAATTTTCTGGACGTATATATACGTCTTTCCGATGTACGATCTTTTTCGTGCGCTGCTATTCATAAAATTATTCCGAAGGCTTTGGAATGCAATAAAAGGACCTTGACAGTGTTTTCAAAGGATTTACTCATTTCAGAGGATTTGCTTATTTATTCCTTTTCTCCTCTCCCCCCTCAGAAAAAAAACATCAAAATACGTGTACCTACGTGGAAAAGGGTGGCATTGGGAATTATTACCTAACTTTAAAGCGGCAGTTAAAGAATTAATTATAAACCGTACAAATTATCAAGATAAGTGTTAATACAAGCCCTTGGCGTCACTGATAATATATAAACAAACTTGTTCTTAACTTAATATTGTTAAATGTGTGTGTGTGTGAATGATGAAATATATTGCAAAGTACTGATACATTTATAAGTGTATTATATCAGTGTAAATATGTGTTTTATATTTTATTATATCAGAAAGTATTTTGTTCGTTTACTTTCAGTAAATTTATAATTTTTTTAAATAATCTTTTGTTTTCGACTTTTCAAAATACTCGCGCCCCCCTCATAGAGTTATCACGCCCTCCAAGGGGGGCGCCTCATAGTTTGAGAAACCTTGCTGTACATTAAATTTTCATTATTAAAGCTAGACTTGTCGAACCGATATGGTAGAAGAAAACTTCACTCATAAATACAATAAATTGTTTTCTCATTCAACATGTAGAGTAAAACAACGACGAAATTACTCTTACATGTTGTTTTGTTAATTCACAGAATTAAATAAGATTCTTTGTTAACTGTATTTTATCCTAATCAATGCCATTTAATTCATGGTTTGCAGTTCTGCAAACTATACAGATTGATTCATTACCAAAGCTACAATTTTGCAGATGTAGGGATGGGAAGACAAATCTGTATTACACAGCATTGCATGGATAAAATTACTTTTTTCATGAAGTGCAAAGAATCGTATGGAGGGTCGGTTGCACAAGGAAACCGCTAAAGTTCTTATTAACACGAGGCGCAAAATCACCCTATGCTGACGAAATTTTTAAGGCGTGTTGGAAAGCTAAAATCTTATTTTTTTGACAATTTGAAATTTTTACATTTTCAAATTGTATAGATTTTAACCTTTCAAAAAATACCTTGCTTTAACCTCTAGGGTATATAGAGCCCTTAAAACCTATTTTTAAATATTTATTAAAACAGTGTGACGCCCATTTGAATGGCGCGAAAAATGTAAACAAAGTACTTTGTTTTTGCTTAAAAGTTGGACGTCAGATATAATATCCAAAACATGCATATTTTATTGTAAATTGAGTCTTTTATTTTTTTATTTCTTAGTCGATTAGAAGTCTCATTGTATACATTAAAATCAATTTAACTCGAAATGTAAATTTTTGATGTTCGATGTACCTTTTCTGAGAAACTACTGTTCACAGGTACGTCAGCATTTTATAATGATGGCTAATATATATTGAGATGATCTCTTTGTGAAAAACTTAAAAATTTATTTCTTACAAATTTTTTTGTGAAAAATGGGTCAAATTTCACTATGTTTGATAAAATATTTTATAAATTATGAAAAAACTCAGAATAAGCTAAAGGCTCATTTTAGTATAATGAGAAAAGTATACTTTAATTTTATGAAACATTTCAAACATATACATTTAACAGATTTTGAGAAAAGGTATATCGAAATCAGCCAATTTAACATTGTCGGTATAGAGGTTTCCTACTCCCTTACTCCCTTTAATTCTGAGAAAACTGTTTATTTCTTACAAATAACTTTATCAGAATACTCTTATATGACAGTCTTCATGTTAACTAAAATGTATTTGCCACATATCTCCTTCATTTTGAAAACGGTAAACGTCTTCTTACAATCTCAGGGTACTTGGGGTGACTGAGTTTCCCACGAGATCCACTTTTATTTCAAAATATTTTCTATGAAAAGGCCACATTTTCTTAACGAACAAGAAGGAATCAATGGAAAGAATGGAACTATTGGTGAGTAAGCTTCGGACATTAACCCCATATATGGAACCTGACTGCCCCGATCATACTCCCCTCACTAAATTGAAAACTAAATCTAATAATAAACATAAATTTAAAAAGATTAAAGCCAAAAATGAATCCTCGGATGACTTTGCTTTTCCCAGTAAAACCGTTCGACCATCCTCCCCCACTAAAATTGAAGAGCAAATTAAGACTCAAAATAACTTTAAAAACTTGACACAATATAGCGAACTTTCGCTTGCGCCTGAAAACCAGATCATAACCCCTAAACCAATGATTCCTTCCCCCATAATGCTTAAAATTAAAGAAAATTATAGATAAAATTAAATTTTTAAATATCAAATTCCCCGATATTAATAGTAAGATCACAGGAGTATACATTGAATTATATGTCAATACTGATGAAGAATATCGAAATCTAAATCACATCTTAGAAGAAAATATGGATTTTGAATATTATGTCATTCCCCCAAAAGAGATAAAGCCAATTAAAGTCGTTATAAAAGGACTCCCCATATTAACCAAAACCGAAGAAATAACCGCCGATTTAAAAGAACTTGCCTATACTGTCTCTAGTTGCAGCCAACTCATTTCCAGAAAAAAAAAGCGCCGCTCTCTTTCTTCTTAATCACACTACTCAGGAATAAACAAAATCTCTCGGTTTTCGACCTTACCCATTAAGGTTACATGCAAATTAAAGTTGAGGGATGCTCCATTCGGGGTGTCATTCAATGTTTTAGATGCAATAATTTCTTCCATACGGCAGCCAATTGCCATCAAATTCCACGTTGTCTGAAGTGCGGTAAAGGTCACTTTACAAAAGAATACGAGATAAAAGAAAAGCTGAAGAATCCCTTCTGCACATAAATTGCAATGTCTACGGGCATACTGCCAGTTATACCAAATGTCCGAAATTTCAAAAAACCAAAGAAATGAACCCCCTTAAATTTAATTAAATTAATTTCTCTAGCAACAATGCTATTGAAGGAATTTCCTTCGCTAATAATGTTAGCGGAAATAAAGATAATATAAAATCCTCAAACTCAAATGAAAATAATAGTAAAACAGAACAATGTCAATCTCATGATTCATCTACCCCTGAAACAAATATTTCAGAAATTTCTAGTTTAATCGAACTTTTTGAAATTCTTTCCGATCTTGTTAAAAAAATGTCAAAGTTACTGAAACTACTCCCAGCTCTTAAAGTATCCAAAGATGACAGGCAAAAAGCTTTTCTACTAGTAGAATCGCTCCTAGATAATTAACTCTTTAATTTTTCTCTTTCTAATTTTAATTTCTTCGTTTTTTTGGTATTTTTATCTAAATAGTTTTCTCATCTCAGTAGTTAAATTTTTTCACTTAGAAGGGCAGTCTCCACAAGCTTACCCTTCAACCAATATAGCAATGCTCAATTCCAATAGCCGAAACCAGCTACCCCGTTAATCCTTGCCTTAATGAAGCCATTTCTACGCCAAAAAGCCAAGCTTACAACACCAGAAATATCGTACTTTCAAGATAGGGATCTGAGGATCGAGTCATCGATCCAGTCTCCTGTGAAGTTCAACTTACTTACTTGCTCTGAACGATAGTTTTGTAAAACACATTATGGTTTGTAAATGTAAATGATCAAAATATAAAGAAAGAAATGGTTATTTGTGCGATTTCTATTGGATGAAATTGAAACTGATGAAAAAATAGTTACTAATCCTAAAAACGAAAGTAAATTTGAGAAAAGGAATGAACATGAAACGTTTGAGTTAAAAGGATAGTTTTCAAATGCTTCCTAAGAAAAACCACTGAGAGAGATATCTAGCCACAATTGTACACAAGACACTTTGCACCATGTTAAAAAGACACAAGCGAAAAAAAGTTCTACATGCTATTTGTCGATCATCAAAGAACAATAAAACTACATTAAATGACATTCTTGATGGCAAATATTATTCCTTTAATCTAAACGGAAAATGTCTGTGATTTGTGTCCTTCATTAATGTCACGCACATTTGAAACATTTTAGTTCAGTCTTATTAGATTTTTTCACAAATTATCGAAAAAAAATTGAAAAGTCCCTAAAAGTAGGTAAGTATATTTTTTGTAATTTAAATTGTTTATGGAATTATGATTTTTATCGTGTACAATAAAGATAATTATAAAAAAAGGATTGGGGTGACTCTGTCACCCCCATCGAGCATTAACGTTGCCCTCGAGTGACTGACTGCCTGCTTTCTCTCTCTCTCTCTATTGGGTTAAATTCGTACCATACAGCAACACGAAAGTTATTGGCAAAGTACATTGTAAATTAGTGACTCAGATGTGACGGGAACGATTCCAGAGTGGGTAATTCCTCTCCAAACTTCCACACCACGTCCA
The DNA here is from genome assembly GCA_019973955.1 of Trichonephila inaurata madagascariensis. NCBI lineage: Eukaryota > Metazoa > Arthropoda > Arachnida > Araneae > Nephilidae > Trichonephila > Trichonephila inaurata. The sequence continues at coordinate 245,843 of BMAV01026634.1, read as the reverse complement.
CAGGAGAACGTGTAACCTCTACATATTTGATGTGCATCCGCCCTTCACTGCACGTCTTACCATCCCGTTTGAAAGAAAGCTTGACATCTTTGGGAAGTGGAACGTGAAACGTATCTCCATCCCATATCGAAATGTATTTGAATTTATGGAACAGAAATTGATTGGAAAAAAGTGTTTGCCTGTGTGGGTTGCAGATTGAGAGAGGGAGAATATTTTAAAATTAAGAAAAAAAAGAACAATCGAAAGTAAAATGACAAATTAGAAAATGGTCATTCGCCAAGAGGGGAATGACGCAATTAATTTCAAGGGGGGGGGGAATATACGAGTCCAGAAGGATTCTTCTGGGCCTCTTAGTATTTCTGTTTGAAATCAGCAATTGAAGAACCGGTTCCTAAGTAACAGGATGGTCGAATACGGAATCGTTAAATTTACCGATTTTACTGGTATTTATCTTGTGTATGAAACCCCACATTCTGCATTGGGTATACCGCTCAGTAAAATTGGAAACAATTGTTGAATAGACGTACTCGCCCACAAACGATCTTTCCATGACTTGACAGAACGTTTTGTGAAGGTGGTCGTTTTAAAAGAGTCATCATTAATGGAAAGTAATTGTTAAACATCTTGCAGAAACTATTCAAACACAAGTACTCGACTGATAGTTCAATGATTTGGTATCTCCTAACCCACCACATAGAGCACGGTTGGCCAACCCACAGCCCGTGAGATTGATAATAACGTTTAACATTTTCCATCGATGAAAGAATTAAAATTAAAAATTACATCAAATACGCAAAAGAAGTAAGTAAACTTGCAGCTGCTTTTGAAAGTCATTTCACTTATTTAGACAAATAAAAAAAATGTTTGAAATATATTCTATTTCTCCTTTCATGTCGATTTCCCAGAATATTTCCAAGTGATTGACATGCAGTGCAATAATGCGATAAAACACATTTTTGAAATATCATAATCAAAAATGGATTTTTATAGCACTTATGTCACAAAAGAAAAAAAAATTCCAATTTAAGAGATCTGGCACCCAAAGTTGTGAGTGGTTTTGGATAAACTAAAACCTGCGAACCGTTTATTTATTTCGAAAATGAAATTTATCAAACATAAGGAACGAAAACCTGCACAATCAACCACGAAGTCCAAATACACGCATTGAGATCGACTTGCAAAAACTCAGTGAGAGAACCGAGAAAAAAAATCTCACTAATTAAAGAAATTAAACATTATTTGATCTTATATTTTTATTATATTATCTATGTATGCATGAAAAATAAAGAAAACAATAATAATAATTCATTCTGTCTTAAATGTTCAGTCCAATAAATGTTTGTAATGAGTCCAAATATAATATAAAGATATTAATAAGAGGGTTTTTTTTCTCAAGTTTAAAAGTATTTTTGAGTAAATTTTAGTGATAAACGTAAGTTTTTAATATGTCTAGTTATCAATTGGTCTTATTATTTGGGGCGCAATTCTTGTGATATAACACGTGAAAAAGATTAATTTGTGAGTGTGTGTGTGACACAATTTATAGTAAGAAATTAGTACATATAAAATTTGTTGAATCATAAAATGCAAGCTTTGGTTTCTAGGAATAGAGACTAATACATTTAACACTAGATTGCCCAAGAAAGTCATCTTGACTGCTTTTTAATTTCAATCAGAAAAAAAATGGTGTTTATAATGGCACAATTTCTTAGACTTTTATACAGTATATTTTTTTCCGAGTGAAGTAAATTTTTTTAATGTTAATATTTACTAAAAACTTGTTATATGACCGTAAATAATATAAAAAATATTAAAAATTAATTTTAAACAAATTTATATACTCATCAGAGTTTTTCTTTCACAATGCAGTCATTTGACTGCTTTTGGGCAATATATGTATATACTAAGTTTCAGTCTTTCTAGTGTTAAAGAATGTATTGTTCATATTATATAAATACAATTTCTAAAAAAATAACGTATTCTAAAGTATATAATCGAAACATTTTATTTCATATATTTACATTTCTATTAAGATGTATTTATAAAATATTTGAAAATTTTGACAAAATTGTTCAAGGTTTCAATTATTTCCTCGTATAAAACATTTTTCTAAGAATTTTTATGATTTCAGTTAATATGAACCATCCTTGTTGGAATACACATAACATTTATGTCGTACATGTTCAGCATTATTTCGTTCAGAAAATTGGCAGGTATAGAGTTTATTTAGAGTAAACATTAGTTCATTAAATGTTCTCTAAACACGCTTCTCTATTACAAAGCTGTAAGCACCATACATTTGCCTTTGATGTTTGTCGCAAATGATGAGATCTTTTCAAACTTTTAAATGACTTCTTCAGAGCACTTTGTAAAATTTTGTCTCGTATTATAGTTTCACTCTTTTTCTCTCTACCATTTCCTTTGGTAGCAACATGGTCACTAAATGAAATAGTGTATTTTACAATTATAAAATTCATTTTCAATATTTATTAATAATTAGTGTTTTGTTTGTATACATAATACGATTAAGAAAAGAATGTAGAAATTAAGTGAATTAATTTTAACATTTAGTACTAGCTTCCAATACAAATGTTTTCCTAAAGAGAAGAATAAAAAAAGATAAAACTCTTTATTAATTATAACATTTGTTTTATTTTTTTAAAAAAGAAACGTTTTTAAACTAACATTGTTTAATGCAACCTAATTTTCTATTCGAGTTATCATAAATGAGTTTTTATGAAGAAAACAAAATGACAAAATAAATTTGCTTAAAGAAAAAATCTTACCCAGTAAGTTATTAGAAGTAAAATATATAAATTAAGCATATTTTAGAGAATCATGAGTATATTCATACTGTAACTATTATGTTTTACTAGAAAAAATTAAGGTTTGAATTTCATGCGTCCTAACAAGGTTAAATTCTCAGAACTAACATGTCGTTTTACATGAATTAAGTATTTCTTTAAATTTATAAAAAAATAAAAGGTGCGTTTTACAATAATGAATCGATTATGGAAAATATACCTTACTAAAAAAAGAATGATCATATATATCGATATAACTTATGAACATATTAGAATATGCAAGAAGAAATATTTTTCGAGAACCATGATACAATGTGTGTGTGTGTGTGTGTGTGTGCGTGTGTAATACTCAATACTCAATACTATGTTTGAATACCATAAAGATATCCATCTAAATACATTTGTACTATATGCCATTAAGAACGAAGCACACATATATTTTCTCTATAAATATATACAATATCTTTAACAGCAGAAAATATGTAACAGTTTTATTCGTTATTTAAGATCAGCTCATAAATATTCATACTTAGATAACTAAACATTACAAACGAAAAAAGTGTTACATTATGAATAAAAAGATGTATTTTCTTCTCGAGTAAGTATCTATTAAAAGTGATGATTAATGAAAACATTCCAAGGAAACAAACACTAGCAATTAATTAACACTAACTTTGCTTATTTCATTAACAATACTCAATACTTATGATTTTCATCTTCACATTTCTACAGCAACACACGATATAACTTACTTTAGATGATTTATTTAAGTTAGTATTGTTCACAGCATTATAAATATCTATTTATCTTGTAACTTTTAAAAGAATGCCAGCCCGCACGCACACATATTTTCCTGTTCTCTACACAAAGTTTCTATAAAAAAAAATCACAACTGAAGTAAGAAAAATAGATTAACTAAACATGATAAATTCTTTCAGAATTTGTAATATGAGAGTCAATGTTTGTTACATTCATGTATATTTCTGTGTGTGCATGTGTTAGATAGATAAAGGATTATCAAAAACAGTCCTTGTATAAGACAATCATTTGTGAGTGGATAGGAAAAAGAAAGAAAAATATATTTACGTATCTATGAGAAGGAAATGTTGTTATTAAGGGGACCTTTGATATTTGTTTTCCATTTTTACAAATTGAAATGTCTAATTTCTAAAAGTTTCATCAGAACTATAGATCTTGTTACAAACTTCATCTGAGAGATTCTAAAAAGGCTTGGACATAAGGTTTGCAACACCGTGTTATATTTGCCAGCCCGGGATTTCGGGATTACATTATCCAAATCTTGGGGTCACGAGATTGGTCCCGGGATTATGATTGGACTATCTATTAAAAATGCTTACACATTAGCAAAGTTGAAAATGTATAATAAAACAGAAAATATAATTAAAAAATTTGTTTAATTTTAATTTTATTAAAACAAATAAAAAACATATTTCATCATAAAAAATAAATAAAAATAATACATAAAGAAATTTAAAAAAAAAACGTTTCTTTATTTCTTGTGTTTTTGTAAATAATATTTTAAAAAATACAGCTCGTCCAGCGTTTCATCATTCAAACTGCTTTTTATTTTGTTACAAATTGTCCTGACGAAGAAAATGCTGGTTTGGATTCTATACTAGTAGGTGATTTAGTCATTAAGTAGAGGTATGTTCTTTTTAGGTAGTCACCACGTCTCCCTTCATTTTCAAAAAAGAGACAATTCTTTTTGAATTTTTGAAGACAAGGTCTCAAATCTAGTAGACTGCATTGATGCATATACCCCTATGATAACTTTATCTAATTATTCTGCTACATTTAATGGTTTTTGTGCATAAATTGATTCAGTTATTGAATCTGAATCTTAATCAATTTTAAGTGTTACCTTATTTTAAATAGAAGATTCAGTTGCATAAGCTTTTAGTAATGCAATGGGATTTTAAGAGTCTCAAGTCTTTTGAGCAGGTCTGATTTTAACTGAAGAAGGAACTGTGACAAAATCTGTTCTTATATTATTGTGTAACTATTGCAATGAGCCACTTAGATCTGTGTGACGGTCCTCAATACAAGAAATAAGAGTTGCATATATATTTTTTTTACCTATAGCATTTATAATTGCACAAAAGAATTCTACATACATATTTCATAAATAAAATATAAATTGGATTAATTTCTTAGAAAATTTTGATAAGAAATTTTTTTTAAACATAATTCAGACAAAAATTAAATCCCGGGATTTCGAGATTGGAAAAACACCGGGTTCCTAGGGCTGCAAACTCTTCTTGGACAAATTTAATTCAAAACAGAGTATGTTGATTCTTTTATACGCTGTATTTCTCAAATTTCAACCATTTCATGTTCTTATAGAAAAGTGTGACTTCTTTTAAAGGAATATTTTTCAGATGGGCACTTGTAGTGTTTCATATAACTTCAGCTCTCAGTATCCTTGATGCATTTCATTGATCAGTCCACTACCTCTCTAAACCAAATGCTGGTCTATACATCGGTTTAGAACACGTGGACTTTCACAATGCAAGGATTAATCAACAAAAAGAATTTGTGACCACTCACGTTGTGTTGAATATCACTGGTAAGCAGCTCTATTACTGCAAGCTAAGCGTTGCGGGCAGATTAAAGGAATATATACTATTTCCCTAGGTACAGAAAAAATAGTATATATTTAGTTTCACTTTCAGGGGAATTTAGGATTGAATGGTTAACATTCAGAATCATCAATCCAATTCTCAGTAGAAATATTTCATGCAGCTGTTTGGCATTATATGTTCTATATTGATAAGCTGTTAACATCAAGTGTATCAATCGGGAGATAATATGTGGAGGATTTTCACCCGCCCTGTATATAATATTCTTGTTTCTCACATTGAGTCTTATTCCTATAATAAGAATAATATATACATGCAATATTCCTATTTCCTATATTGAGTCTTATTCCCCTTTCTGACATATTAAACTTCTTGACATTTCAACAAATTTTGTTTTATTTCTCTGTTTTCCACCCTTGGCTAAATGATCACCCCTTACATAAATCACATTTTTATATCATTTTTGCAATATTTTACCATAACAAATTTTAAAAAGAATGACCTCCACATGAACTGTAAAATATAGAAGCTATATACTTAGACATTTCAATAAAATCACTAACATCCATTTCTTTTTACTTTTAAATTTTTGTGTCAATATGGCTATTTTTCGTATGAAGTTATATTTCGCTTCGTACTGCTCTCTATACACACTATTATAGTGAAGATTTTACACGTACTTATATAGTTTCGTTAGAACTGCCTCTGCTACTCTAATTGATTAAGCTGCAGTTTCATAATATACTTTCTTGCCTAAAATTAGAATTTACTGCTGATTTTAAGAAGCAAAATTTTCATTACAGTAAATTATAAAATTTATTTTTTATGGATGTTAAATCTTTGTTCTCGTCTTCATTTTTATAGCTTCGTATAAACAAGTAATATATATATATATATATATATATATATATATATAAGTCAACATAGAAAAACTTTATTTTAGTTAGTTAAATTTAATTAATGAAATTATATTTGAAAAAAAAACAGGATTAACATCAAGTGTAATCCACTACATGTTTTAAAAAAGTATATTTCAACTTGAGTGGTGCCATCTGTTGTAGGTATTTTTGACTTCGCCAGAAATAAAGCAGAATAAATTTAAAATTTAAAACAATTAATTAATTAATTAATATTTGAATAAACTGTATTAACATCAAGTGTGTCATCCACTTCAAGTTTAAAAAATGTATTTGAACTTTAGTGTATGAGAAAAAAGTATTTTATTAACGATTGAAAATTCGAAGATATATATATATACCGTAAAATCCGGCGTATAACGCGCACCGGTGTATAACGCTCACCTATACTTTCAAGCTAAATTTTTTAATTTTTAGGTATATTCGCCGTATAATGCGCACCCCCTTTTTAACGAAGAAATCTGAAATATTAGTATACATTGTTTTTATGTTTTGAAGTAATTTATTCGAGGTACTATCCCAAACTTTTGAAAAAATAGTATTCTTCTAGAACTACAAATGTTCTTGTTCATAAGGCAAATAATTTCTTTTAAATAAACAGTGTTTTGACACATCTAGAAGTAAATTTTTTTATGCCCATCCTTTTTGTTATTTTTAAAGCTGTCGTTTTTATACCCGGCGTATAACGCGCACCCTTAATTTTCGATCTCATTTTTTGTGTTCAAAGTGTGCGTTATACGCCGGATTTTACGGTATATATATTTATATGTATAAATATAGGGAGAGTATGAACTAATAGTAGGAATTGAAATACATTATTAATCGCGATAAAAGAAAGACATAAATCTTTGATTTACTTAATGAAAAATCATCTGTACATTTATAATTACTCTTTTTGATCTTGCAAAAACATTGTCCCCCAAACTTTTAATCCATGTGTATAGAACATTTTCTCTCTATTTAGTTTACTGACTGTATTCGTGGGTATCAAAAAAAATTCTTTGTGGGTTGCATGTATTCCTCATACCGCTATTTGCCCACCCCTTCTATAACCATAGTTGGGCACATAGATGTCAGGCGAAGCGTGTCTAATGTTATATCCATCAAAAGAAAACCCTGAAGATAACGAGTGACAGTATAGCTGAAAGAGAAAAAAAAATAAGAAACATATATTCCAAGATCAAGTTAATTGAGATATTACTATTAATTATAGATATCTCATTTTCAAATTAAAGCCCTATTCTACTATATTTGATATTTAAAAAAACCTTTCTGTTATCTTAATAATATAATTAAGAGGTTCAATATTTCGAATAGGTGTCAGCAACCTTATAGCTGTGGCGTGCCAAACCAATCTACCAAAATAAATCAGTGTACAACACAATAGGACATTTTTGAAACAATTCTATTCCCGGAATAATGCATGCGGAATGAGAGAATAAAAGTCAATAATTTAGATATTTACTATTTTATTACATATTAATTTTTCATCATTTAAAGATATTTCTGAGCATAAAAATAATCCTAAAATACAACTATCTCTTCAACAAAAATTAAAAAAAATTAAAATTTTACCCAAATTATATATTTTAAAACAAATTTATTAAAATAAGAAGTAGACAACGTAAAATATAAGTATTTTCCTTCATTACAATCAAATATAAAGGTAAGTAAAAATTTTAATGTGAGCCCCTAGTGCTGGCAGCACTGCTTTCATTGCATAAAATCAGGGGTATAATATGTCACTTTCAATTTGACACGATTCTGAGCCTTCTGTTGTTAAACAATTTCATTACGGACTCGAAATATTTTTCATACAAGGAAAGATTTTTTACTTTGATATGTAGAGCCAAAAATGGATAGCTGAGAACATGCAATTTTCTCTCTTCAATTAATTAAATCTCTCCAGCAGTAACATCTTTAGAGATATTTTTCAGACTTTTTCGTAATTCTGTAAGTGCCCAAAATTCTGAAGATGTTTGTCAAATAAGATTTATTAAAAATTTATCAACTTCCATCCACTCAAAAATTGACAAATTTGTAGAGTAGTGCAGAGAGCCACTGACAATTGTACCACGTGACACATGCGTGATTTAGAATGAGGCAATTGCATTTAAGTAATTCTTGAGTTAAAAATTTCAAAATATTAGTTTTATGTATATTAAATGTGTGTACATTTGCTTAAAAATTTTTCGTCTATAGATTACAGAATGAGTATTATGGTTAAGGTATCCGACTACGTTCGGAACCATGATTTTAAAAAAGCGCATAAATGGATAATTGTCATGATATTTAGTGCCACTTAGATTAGAATATATGTATAAAATTATTTTAAGGACATTTTGACAAAAAAAAATTATTTAAATACAATATTTTGGCAAAAAATTAACTTAGAATAATTTTTTTTTTCCAAATGTTCCCCTTCTGTGAAAAATGCTTCTATTATAATAATATTTTGCGTGTATATAGCTCAGATTTCTCTACAGAGGCTCAACTAGAATTTCTGAAAATTTCGTATTATTTTCAGAGTTACCACCAATTTAAATAATTATTGGCATTTTTCTCTTAAAATTGCTCCCCTCTGTTGTCGTAAAATATGGATAAACCCACTTCTAAGTTATATATTTCAAAAATTCTAGTTGAACCTCTGTACAGAGGTCTGAGCTATATACTGGCAAAATACTATTATAATAGAAGCATTTTTCACAAAAGGAGAACATTTGGAAAAAAATGATTCTAAATTAATTTTTTGCCAACATATTGTATTTAAATAAATTTTTTTTGTCAAAATGTCCTTAAAACAATTTTATACATGTATTCTAATCTAAGTGACACTAGATATCACGAAAATTACCCATTTATGCGCTTTTTTAAAATCACGGTTCCGAACGTAGTCGGATACCTTAAGGCTTTAAAAACAAGATTATCGATACATTATTTTTTCATTCGAGAAGACATATGACTTGTTTCTCGGGACTTGACTTCTATTATTTTCCCTTAAATTTAATATATTCTTATTTTTTATTATTATAATAAATATTCGACTTTAAAAAAAATGGAAATACCCTAACTGTTTGAAGTAAGAAATTCCAAAAATTTTTGTGATTCAAATGAAATCTTAAGAACTATGGGGCCTTAAGGGAACTTAAGGATAATGATTCATACCAGTTATATTTTACATAAGTTACTCATATTAAAATATACTTTACTAATATTATACAGCAGCCAAAGTACTTTCAAAGCAACGGACAATCAAAGATTCTCGTTAAGCATAATAAAACGGATGCAATTATATCCTTTACAGAAACTGTCCTCAAGGTGGATTAAATAATAAAGACTGGAAGAATATTCTGCGCATCTCACATTCCTTTCTGAATTTCCTTTGTTTAAAACTTTACATACATGATCCTTCTATCTCTCGATTGCCTCCTAACAAATAATGAATGAACAAGAAACACAATAGAAGAAAATGGTGAACGATTTCCAAAAAAGAAAGACTTGGAAAAAGGAACAGTTGTCATATCAGAAAGAATATCTGCTTGATTTAGAAATTCGAGCAGATCCAGCAAATATGTTGGATTTATTACTATTTCATGTTTCAATTTCAGTACAATTTTGAAGAATAAATTTGAAATTAAGTTTATTTTTAAATACGTCTGAAATGCAAACATTGTATTTGCTTCAACAAATATTAGGATTTAATGGATATAACTATGTGATTAAAACTGTAAAAATATTAAACAGTGTATGTTTAAGTACTTTTTTATGAATAAAGGATAAACGTATGAAAAATTATCTCTGTGAAATTATAAATAAAAATTCTTAAGAATCTGATAACATGATTCGGAATGAATACAGAGAAAAATATCGAATTAAGAAAGCGTAACGTACTAATCACTATGAAATAATAAAATTTTCTACAAAGCAGTAATATTAAAGGTGTTTTATTACAATTTTGAGAGCGTCATTTGGGTACATTTAATATACAAAAGAATTTTAAAGGTAAAACTTTTTTCTCTGAAATAAATGAAATTAAATATGAAAAAACTTAAATATGTCTCACGTAATTTGTAAATTAATATGTTTTTATCTCAAAAGAGAGTCACTTAAGGATTGTAATGTATATGGATTAGGGGTAATTGTCTCCCAATAGATCCCTGTATTCATTCAAGATAGTTCATTCACAAAAAATTCGATAGCAAAATTGATTTTTAAAATTTTATTAAAAATCAAAGTACCACACAAAGTTTGTATCACATACAGTTAAAATTTTTATTCCAGATCAATTTAGCAATCATATCAATAGAGCTAATATGCATTAAGTAAACTTAATTTATTTATTTTTTTTACTTTAAATTGCAATTTCTGAAAAATGTAAATTAGAACTCAAAAGAGACATTTTTGGAATCATACTTTCTTCTTATAACATTGAAACTTAGCATATTTATTAATACTTAATAAATAAATATTTTTATAAGAAAGATTATGTGTTAAAATATTCATTTAAATAGTCTTACAAATGAAAAATGTACTCGAAATTTTACTATTAAGGAATTGTTTTCACTATGTCCCTCCATAAAAGAATAAAAAAACTACTAAAACCTTAAAACGTGCCTGAATCAAAATACGAGTAATGATGATAATGCAATGAAAAAGCGCAAAGAATTCGTGATTTAATTTTTGGGACAAAAAAATTTATTAATGTATTGAAATAAGTAATGTGCATCAACCAAAAATGAAGAAAATAATTTTTCCATTGGCATTTTTTCAGTAATTTTATACCATATTTATTGTTTTAGGTTCAACACTACGTACTGCCGAATCTAACATGTACTCAATAAATATGTTGAAGTATTTGACGTATATGCTTATATATCCTTATACATTTATTTCATCAAATCATAGCATGATTTTGAAACAAAAATCAAGAAAAAAACTAGTGGATAACGACAAGAGTGAAAAAAATTAGAAAAATCACACACACACACACTCTTGATTAAGTCTATTCCCCGTGCTCCGATCAAGTATTATTTGGTTTGACAACAATTGTGATAAAAAAAATACCCCCTTTAATTTACAAGAAAAACAGCAGGAAAGTCAACACTTTTTTGATAGAATACAAAAGAAATAGTGGAAACCTCTTTTGAGTTCTTGTGAGTTAAAGAAACAAAAGAAAAAATGACAATTGCTTAAATTTATTTGCTTTACAAATTTTTTTTGACTATATTATGTTTTGTGTGTGTGTGTGTGTGTGTGTGTCAACGTTACTGTAACAAAATATTTATTTCTGTCGTTTCGTCGAATCGATGTGCGTATTCAAATCTTAGTGTTTAGAATAAAAAAATGAATGTTTTTTTTTTCAAATTTAGCAAACACGATAATAAATCTAACAAAGAATTCCTCTGATAAAATTTCAGTATATTTTTCACCTTTGCTTTAACTGGTTATAATCAAGTTTTGTAAGTATCGAAACACTTGACGGAGAGAGAGAGAGAGAGAAAATTATTTTATTTTTGACTTTAGATTTCTTCTAGATATCTGGGTCTTTCGTCTTCTCAAATGTAAATTATTAAGAACCATTCAATTAGTGGTTACTACATTTCAATGAACTTCTATCAAAAAATCACTGTTGTTTTAAAGTTTTACATATCTATAATTAGCGAATCAAAAATTAACAAATTTAAGGCAGTTATAATGTTCAATATTTAATCATTTGCTCAGAAAAAAAAAGAAAGGAAAATAGGAAATATTTGTAAAGAGACATATATTACTTTTCTCTGACCATTATGTTCAATGCAAAATTCAGGAAAGCAAAAATAATAATAATAAATAAATGAGTTTTTTTTTACTGTAATACACACATCTTTGACCTATTCAGGTACATACTTTGTTAAATTAACAGTCAAATAAATCTATCGCTTACATCACGGACACAATTTTTCCTTTCCTATCATAACATTTCTTTTAAAGAACTCAACCGTAAAACTTTGAAGTAGAGGAAATGTGGCAAATATAGTAAATATGTTCTGATGTATTTTAGAATGTAGTTTTCAATACTTTGCTCTTCGAATCTCAAATTTTTTAACCAAAACCCTTTTGACCAAAAAAAACTTGGGATTTATATTATTTGCTTATAAGAAAATTTAATGCTGGCAATACTAACTTGTACTATTTTGAGTCTTCAAAGGTTGCCAAAAAACAATGTGTGGAAATAATTTACGTAAGACCTTGTAGTGGTTTATTTTTCAACAAATTATACAAAAAAAATCTTTATTTTTGTGGGAAATTTAATTTGGATTAGTTTACTTTTTTCGATGTAATGCCGCATACGGTACATCGTGAAATGGAAATCAATGCGGTAAACCGACAAATCAACATTATTCTCATTGAGTTAAGACTAAGATCATACAAGAAGCATGAATTACTTCCAGTAACATGAAATGTTTCTCAGTAAATCAAATAACACAGTAAGTAAAAGGTATTTTATAAAGAATTCAGTTATACTCGTAAGCAGAAGAAAAGTTCCACATGTATTTTGTTAAGTACTTAAATATTGAACAAGTTTATTCAATTCTTTCTATTAGTTTACACTCTCCGTATAGATATTATAATTTATATATCTTGCTCAAATTTTCAATCATTAATAAATTATTTTTTATTCATCTACTCAAGTTCAAATACATTTTTTTAAATTAGTAGTGGAGGATACTTGATGTTAATAGTTTTTTTTTCACAAATATTAATTCATTAAATAAATTTAATTAATTAATTATAATTTAAGAGATATATTTCAGCCAATATTATTCCTCTAGATAGAAACACCATTGGATAAAAAATATTTTATTAAATTTGTGAAGAAGATTTAACTTAACGTGAATAATCATATGCTAGCTAGACGTGAACATTTCTTTTACACTGGTTTTAAGATAAATTCTTATTTATTATATTCAACATTTGATAAAAAAATGCAATTACAAATGTAATGCGGTTAAAAAAATTTAATGTTAATTTAAAAGGTGTTTTGTCATATAATATTGGGATTCTGTGTGTGTGTGTGTCATATGTATATTCATATTTATATTAATTGTAATTATTTAATAGAAAGTAACTAAAATAGAATTTTTCTTTGTTGACCTAAGTAGAAATTGACTTTATTATTTTTTTTATATTTCTTCTTTTTATAATACTTTTATTACTCAAGATAAAAACTAATATTAGTATATAGTAAGAGGATAAACATTGCAAAATGACAAATGCATATAAATTAGCATTTTTAGACAACCATAAACAAGCATTCAGTGTGATTGTTTAAAATTCTAAACTAAATTTTTAGTGCAAAATAATCTAGGTTTATTTTATCGCATATGAGAAAAAAATGAGAAACTGTACCAAGCAACAGAAAGCGTGCCATGAATTTGAAATTTCCTAGGTTTTAACCGGTAATGGCGCTTGGTTTGTTTACGGCTTCACGCTGGGGCACATTAAATGTTTTTTACGAGCTTTTTTATTTACTGGATTAAAACCACGTAGTAAAAGGGAAAACTACTGGGATTTCTCTGCTTTCAGGAATTAAATGTAAACACCATTAAGCATTTCCTTGAAATTTATTGAGGTTTAAAGTTACGTTAGTCGCTGAGTTTGAAGCTTGTTTAATGGATCTGTGAAAGGACAGTTACTGAAATATCCCTCCGTTTTTTCTTGGTTTCATGCAATCCAGAAAAGGGTAAGTGCTTATACTCAAACTTCATTTCCGGAGCAATTTAAGGGCTTATTCAGAATGTTGTTTTTTTTATAAACAGACTTATTTAAACTTCTTTTTATTTATTTCGACAATAATGTCAACTCAAAATACAGATAGACTTTAATGCCTCAGACTTTTCTACTGTGATTTTTTGAAGACGTTTACAGATGGATAAGAGAAAAAGATAATAATAATAAATTTTTTCAATTTGCTTTTAGAGTGGCATTTTTAGGGCAAAATCCGACGTTTGAAGCCCCTTTTAACACAAAAAATAGGATCCAAATTTACGAGTGCGCGTAACACGCTGAATATGAAAATGAGAGCTATTAAAATAAAAAAAAAAGATGAACATACAAAATTTGAACTCCTATATTTATCAAAATACTGTTTATTTAAAACAAATAACAGTGCTTATGAACTTTAAAAGGGTTATAGTTCTAAAAGTATATCATTTTTTTTTCTAAGGCTTGGATTAATACCTCGAATAAATAGCTTCGAGGTCGTGGGTAGCCTAGTGGTTAGAGCACGGGACTCCTGACCGGAAGGCCTGGGTTCAATGCCCGTACTGCCAAATACCCTCCGAGTACACTCGGAGTACGTGCTCTTTAAATCAGTTGGTCCGAAAGTCTTGTGGACTGAATCACGAGTGCAGGGAACTGGAGAAAATTTCCCTCCAATTCAGTTTCATGCCTAAATTGTGGAGGTGGAGATAGGTGATGTCGCCATCTAGCGTTCCTACGGGAATTTCTCCGAGCTAAATCGTACTGTCACCTGTATGGTGCTCAAGGCTGAAAGCCACCGACAGACGTACTTCTAGCCCATTGTCACGATGAATTCCCTGAGCCTCGATCTGACTATGTCAGACAGTGGCATGAACAACAACAACATAAATAAATAAATAACTTCATAACATAAGAGTATTTCTCATGTACATTTCAGGTTTCTCCATGAAAAGATGGGTGCACGTTATACGGTGAATATGCCGAAAAATTAAAAATTACAGCTTGAAAGTATAGGTGCACGTTATACGGCAGGGCGCATTACATGCCGTATTTTACGGTAGTAATTTCTTTGGTTGCTATTATTGAAATTATGTTCTTATATAAATACATTAAGATTTAATTTGACAGAATTATTTAACAATCTTATATAGATCAATATGAAGCCCAGTGGCTGAGTGGTTAGTGCATCGCGATTCCACACCACAGGTCCGATCTTCAAACTCCGGGCTGGGAAAAAAGGACTCTGCCTTTCATCCCTTCAGTGGGTTCAAAAATGAGTACAAAGCTTGCTTGGGAACTTAACACTGGAGGTTTCACATCAGACCTGACCGAAACATCTGCTCATGCACCTCAGGGCCCGAGGTCATGTATTCAGAGTTGGGCACAGTAGGTTTTGTCCCTCATGGGCTGTTGTGCCCCTGAGTGAAGTTATATGCAAATTATTTAAGATAGTGTTAAGAAGTATAAAAAATTCCCAAAAGAATTTTCAATAGCATATCTAAAATACAAATAAATAAATGTATTTTTTAAGTATCTACTATATAATTAAATTCAGAAATATTTATTATATGTCCTATATAAAAGAATTTTCATTAGAAAGTTGGTCATAAACATATAATAATACACATAACTTCTTCTTAATGGCCTTTAAAAATTCCTACTTGCAAATTATTTACATGCTTATTTATTTGCATGTGTAGAGATATTAAGTGTTGTAAACTCATGCCTTTTTTGCAAGCTTTTAAGTAATAAGAATTTTCTCAATTCACTTTCAATTTTCTTAGGTAACTATATATTTGAGGGAGGATTTTTATCTTAATATTCTTTAATTGTGTACCAGTGTAAGGCTGCGTTTCTCAAACTGTGGAGTGCGCCCCCCTAGATGGGCGTGATAACTTTACAAGGGGGGCACGAGCATATTGAAAAATTGAAAACAAAAGATTGTTTAACAAATTATTTACTTACTGAACGTAAACAAAGAAAATATATTCTGGAATAATAAAAAATAAAATACATATTTAATCTGATATAATATACTAATAAATGTACTGTACATCGTATTTTATAATTAAATTAACATTACTAAGTTAAGAACAAGTTTATTAATTATCAGTGACCCTATGGGCTTGTGTCGTATACAAAATTAAATACAAATATTAACACATATCTTGATAATTTGAAATGCTTATATTTAAACCTTCAACTGCCAATTAAAAGTTACACGATTAGCTTCCCAATGCCACCGTTTTCCACGTAGGTGCTCGTATGTGATGTATTGGGAGGAGGAGAAGAAAGGGAATGAAAAAATCCTCTGAAATAAATGAACCCTTTGCAAACACTGTCAAGGTCCTTTTATTGCATTCCAAATCCCTCGGAATAATTTTATGGATAGCAGTGCACAATAAAGATCATACATCGGAAAGATGTATACATATGTCAGGGGCATATATATACATCTGGCGGTGGCAGAAGTTTTATTGTAGCTTTAGCGTCAAAGTATAGTATTTTTTAATTCAATATATAGCTTTAGTATGGGGGGAGCGATGAAAACTATGATTGAATATTGGGTCGCAACTATTGAAGCTTTGATAAACACTGGTATAAGGAATAGTCAGATTAACGACTAAAAATGGTACTTGAGAAATTATGTAAAATTTTTTTGTAAAACTGAAAAAAAAATGCTTTTTCTTGCTCATTATGTAATGTTTATATGCTTTTTTTTTTTTCAAACCTATTGCATGGAAATTTCCTTCTTGAGGAACAGAATGTTAGAACGAATGTTGCCAAATAATCTTTTGAAGGAATGTTTTTTTTTATCTCTGCTTTCAGGTGAATGTATTAAGAATATGCTAACGTCATTCCAAGTTACATAATTCTAGGTTAATAGATTAAAGCAATGCTTCTCGAAGTTTCAATATTCGCGACCCAATATTCAATCATAATTTTCATCGCACCCCCTCATACAATAACAATGTATTGAATTAACTAATACTATACTTTGACGCTAAGGCTTCACTTTAACCTCTTAAGTGCCACTGGCGTACATAAACGTCTCGCTCAGTCAAAGCGTTAATTTCCCCGGACGTATATATACGTCTTTCTGAAGTACGATCTTTTCTGTGCACTGCTATCCATAAAATTATTCCGAAGGCTTTGGAATAAAATAAAAGGACCTTGAATGTGTTTGTGAAGGATTTACTTATTTTCAGATTATTTGCTTCTTTATTCCTTACTCCTCTCCCCCCGCAATACATCGCGTACGCCCGCCTCCGTGGAAAACGGTTGGCATTGGAAATCGAATCGCGTATTTTTAATCGACAGTTAAAGCATTATTAATAAACAATACAAATTATCAAGATAAGTGTTAATTTTTGTATATAATTTTATATATGGCAAGCTCATGAGGTCACTGGTAATTATTAAACTTGTTCTAAACTTTGTACTGTTAAATTAATTATAAAATACATTGTGTAGCACTGATACATTTATAAGTGTAATATATCAGTATAAATGTGTATTTTATTTTTATATATTATGTCAGAATGTATTTATTAATTTACTGAAGGTAAACAAACAAATTTAATTAAATAAAATTTTCTTTTCGTCTTTTCAATCTGCTCGCACCCCCCTCGTAGAGTTGTCATGGCCCCTAAGGGGGGTGCTCCCCACAGTTTGAGAAACGCTGGATTAAAGCACCCAGAATGTCTGCCTTAAGTTAAGGCTACACATTACCCTATTTAAAAAAAAAATTTTGGATGCATTTACAGTAAAAATAATTTATGTTTCATATTTAGATTATATTATTAAGCTGATTCTGTAAGCAAAAATTCAGTTTGACCAGCCATTATTTTACAATTTTAAAAATTAGGAAATTTCGAAGTTTTTTTCAAACCATTAGAAATACTCAATTTTTAAAAACATTTAGTCATTTTAAGTTATTTATTCTTCTTAGGTTATTCCAAACAAAAAGTAGTATGGAATTGAAAATCTATTCCCTTGTTGATTTTTAATAATTTTTTTTCTAGAAAAACCTAGAAAAAATATGGAAATTTTTTAAAAATCAAATTAATAATTTTTTTAGAAAAATAGAGATCTCAGTCCTAAATCCATACTAACTTTTATATAACATACGCATTTGGGAGTACATACAAAAAATTTCAAGGTTCTATCTTGAACATAAAAAAAAACCTTAGGGATTAGAAAACACTTACACCTTTAAAATGGAAAGTCTGAGAAAAATGCATTTAAAGTTTGTTATGTCATAAAACAAAAACTTATAAGGCCTGTAAAGCTCTAATTTTTAATGTGTTATTTTCCAATGTATGTTCTACATTAAAACACTATTTTAATTAAATATGACTGAAAGTAATATTTTTAATTCAAAACACATTTTTGCATTATATTGATAGCCTTTGTTAAGACGACAGTTTCTTAAGCTTAATCTTAAATTAATATTTTCATCAAAATTTTTAAACACAAAGCATTTGTGTATAAAATAATAATGATATTAACTAATGCTAAAAATAGCCAAGTTAGTTCATAAAATGCTCTTTTTTTCAGTTTTAAATTGGGGCAGTTTAGGAACTTTTAGCTCTTTTCGTACGATTTTTTAAAATACTAAAATATAGTACTACAATATGTTTAGGATGATGTAGCTTTTTACATCAAGGAAATATTCAGTTATATCTGCAATATTTTAATTCAGAATAATTTTTTTCGGAAGTATAATTGCAGTATCAGCTGACGACTGATTTTTAGGATACATCATTTTCTTCAGTATTCCATCTCTTTGAAATATTGTTTCTCACAGAAACCTTAGAACGCTTTGACCATCGCATCTTCTCTACAGGAAAAAATTAATGATAAAGCTTTTAAGTTATATAAACTACATTTAAAGCAGAAATTGGCCATGAAATTAATCTTAATTAATTAATAATAAGAACTCAGAAATCTCAAAACATAATCAAGCAGAAATGATTTTAGTAATGAAAAGGAATTAGTTATCATTTCACACTAAAAGCTCAAAAATATTTCTAATTAATTCAATTTTAGGAGTGGGAAAATGCTTTAAAATGAAACCGTAACCAAAACCATAGCTCATAAAACTTCAAATATCTTAAAAACTAATTTTCTTACAGATCTGAAATTTGGTGGCATGTTTCACAATGATATGGGTCACTAGGAAATGCAAAAAAAATTCAGTAATTATGAAATTTATAGTCTACTGTGTATTCTTAATGCATAAAAATATACGGATAACTTCTTGTTTCGAAAAAAAATTATTAATTTAAGCTTGTATAGATTTGCTTTTTTTATTCTTGTGCTGTTGAACAAAATACTGCTACTTAATTTTATCCCGCATTTGCTATTAGCATTTTTTTGCAGAATATCATGTTTCATTTTGATTTTTCATGATTTGATTTTTATATATTCTCTGAAAATTTTTCAACAAAAGGTACTTTAATCCAAATATCCGAATGGAGCATACGTTATAACTTATAAATGATTTAGTAACACTACAAATTAAAATATTCCAAAATGTCTGAGGAAAGGTATCCGAAATTATTTTTTTTTACAATAATTAAAGTTTTGAAGTTTCGGATTCATTTCAAATATTACGGAATAAGATGAAATTAGCATGTTCAAAATTAAAATAATTGCATATGATCCCTTTCTTAAAACATTCCGTAAAATGCTGAGGATTATCGACAATTTATTTAGAGATGTAATGTAGTTTTAACTTTAGAATAATTTGGTACTCCCAACATGGTAAGTATTAAAAATGTACTGCATTAAAATTTTTATTGGAAGATTCGAAATTTTTTTTCAACGCTCAGAAGCGTTTTCACCGCTAAATTTATTGATACAGTTTACTGAAATTCAAAAATTTAATAAAAATTTCTGTAACTAGAAAGTAATACATTCAGCATCAAATATAGGAACAGCGACACTCAGCAAACGTTAATGTAAATAGGCAGTCGAAATGTGACAGTTGAACCCTCAGCAACGGTAAGAACCTATTACTCCGTTAAATAGTTATGTTGAATTCTAGATGTTGCTTTTTTTTCGTAAATGTATGTGTGCGTCTTAATATTTTTCGTTGCGTATCTAAATATCCCATTAAAATCGTTTATTGATTTTAATAGGATATTTAAATGTACAAAAATATTTCAATAGAACATTTAGATGTACAAATAAAACAATTTAAGACATTTATGGAAATTACAACACTAAGGTTACAACAAAAAATATTTTTAACGGAAAATACACATCCATGCCAATGTTTTGGGCTCAACAGTTACACCTTGACCACTTGCTTTACACAGCGTTCGCCAGGTGTCACTGTTCTTATTTTGGTTTATCACAGTTCTCAAAAGCGTATTAAAAATCATTTCCAAGTGTATATCTTTGTTAGAGATTTAAGAATTTTTTTAGAAGTTTCAATGTGTTGTAATACTGTCATTAAATTGTTTTAAAAAGTTTTTAAACAAAGAATAATAAAAATTAAATTTTAGAAATTACATGCATGCGTTTATAAAGAAGATTTCACGAGTTTATACTAATGACGAAGTAATTTTTCCCCTGAAATTGTATTTTGTTAAACATATAAGTAAGTAAAAGAAATAAAAGAGGAAATAAAAATATTTCTTAAGTAAAGTGAAGATTCAATTTTTTTAATAATACTTAATATAAAAATACTTGCTAATATTATGCAAGTCTTATAAATTTTACATCTTTTAATTTTTTATATTTATCTATTTAATTATTCATATTTTTTTTTGCTTAAAAATTAATTGATTCCCAAATTTATTTCTAATTAAATTTTCGATTTTCGTAACATTTTCAATATTCGAAAAAATGTGAAGGTTTTTTTTACCTAATTGTTTATCTTAATCCATTTTGATTTTTCAATTACGCAACTTAAATACGTTGTGAATTCATTTGTAAATTTTAGTTACTTTTTGTCTCGACACAACTTCATCTCTCAAAATAAAAACCCCGTGTTTAAATCAAAAAAACAATTTAATTAGCTGGATAACTGTGAATGCAAATTCGTATCAAATTCCTTAATATCTGTTGGGAAATTTGTCTAGACAAGACCAGATTTTCCAAAAACAAAATATCCAGTAATCGAAAACTGAATTAATACGCTTGACTCAACAAATACAGAACTTTTTAAGTTAATATTCCTAATTATTTAAGCTTTACCAATTACAGAAAGTATAAAGGGTAAATATTAATTTTATTTGCTTAAAAATTTCACCAGGAAATAAAAGATGGATAAAAGATAAACTTCGAGATAATTTGGATTTAAATAACTGTGACCTTTAGCTTTATAATTTTTAGCTTTAAAACACATCTGCTTGTTTTAATTAATAAGTAAAATTGAAGATCAAAATTTTAAAATAATTAAATTTTGCTCATATTCTATATTTTCATGTTAATTTAACATGTTTAAATTTAATATAAGAATATGAATTATATCTTTATTCTTTCTTTAAAAATAATATTTTTTTAGAAAACTTAGGGGGAGTTATAAAATTTGCATATGCAAGAATTTTCTTGTATAAAGTTTAACTAAAGGTTTTTATTAAAACGAGAAAGAAGAACTAAGTAAAATTATTTTAACAAAAATAATTAAACCAATAAAAAAAATTGTACAAAACTCGTTAAGAAAAATATTTTTTTTCATTTACACAAAAAAAAAAATTGTCTTCATCTTGTAGAACAAATAACGATGAAACAACATTTAAGAAAATAATATGTAAAGTGAGCTGATTAAAAACAATTTATGAAATCAATTAACAACTTGAATCAAGCTCAAATATTTATTTTGAGAGTTACACAAATCAACCTAGATTCTGAAATCATTTTTACATTTAAATCAGAGTTATAAAAAATACCCCAGTTTAGTAAAGAAAGAGGATCTACGTATTCAGTAATTTTAAAGCAAGTAGTATTCTGAAGTCATTTTTTACGTAGTCGGATACCTTAACAAGAAAAATGTGTGGTTATAAAATATGCATTATTTCTGAAGGAATGGATCATTATTAATTAAAAAGTTATTAAGGAATAAATTATTGGAAATATTACATTCCCCTTTTCCGCAAGACACGTGTGTGTGCCGGAGCTGTTTAGTACACACCCGTATCCTACAAAGAATCCAATTAAATGCGTTCATGAATTCATGTTGATGAATTCTCCTGACAGCTAAGAAAAGTTGAAAAAATACTGCCATCGAGAATACTCAAAACCTATTTTTGAATATATATCTGTTTACCCCTCTCTCAGTGAGGCACTAAAAAAGATTATTCAAATAGAAAAGTTTATGTTTTAAAGTCGGTTGTTGTAGAAAATAAGTCATTTTTGATTCTGGTTTTCATCACAAAAACTAATTCATCTCAAAAAAGGTAAAGATTTTATAGTTAGGTAACAGAATATAAATAAAACATTCCACTTATAACTAAGACTTTTTAAATGAAAAGGACATAGAACATTAAATTGCTTAATCATTATTTTCTTTGTATGGTAGGCGAAACACTTAAGGTACTACCTGCTGGATATCACAATTAGGCTACTGACCGCTATTTTAGATTGAAAATAATCTCTTTTTCTGTAAGAGAGAAGGCCGAATGCTTTCGAAATTTAAGGTATCCAACTACCCTAAAACTATTAATTTTGCCAAAAATTAACAATTTTTTATGATTTTATTTTATAGGCCATTTTATTAGCGTTATAAAAATACCAAGTGTTGTATTTTCCATTCATTAGAACAAAAACTACACGTGTTTTAGTAAAAGCAGATGCCATAACTTTACAAAAAAAAGTCAAACTTTAAAATTCATTTTACTCGAAATGCGTTTTTTTTCAAAAGGCTCAAACGGGGACAGCGATTGCTCAAAAAAATGTTAAAATAATTTCCTGAAATTTTTTGTGTATGTTCTGTATAACAGTAGAAGTGTTTTAACCTTCAGATTTATCAATCACTGTTTCATTATAAAATTTACAGTCCCTTATGTGAATATAATCACTGCTTTTTTATGCAATTTATATAATAACTAAGATAAAGAGCTCCAGTTTTTGTAAAAATTAAGGGGACATGGTATGATTTAAGCAAAAATTTTTAATTTAAGGATATTTAAAATTTTTTTGGTTGCCTGCTATGTATGTATACATTGTTAAGGAGATTTTGTGCTCAAAATTTCATACAAAGCTATCCTTGTAATTTTTTAAGGAAAAAACTTCAAATTTGTGAAGTGATTTTAAAATGCTACTCCTACAAAAATTTACGTGCATGCTTGAAATTTGATTTACAAGTAAGTCAAACTATGTATAACCAAAGTTGGTATGGGTTTTGCGTTAACATGATTTGTATTCATACAATACTTCTTTTTATGAATGTTTATTGAAAATTTCTTAAAAAATGTATAAATTCTAAGTTCAATTATTTTTAAAAAAATAAGTATTGCTTTGATTCAAAAGTCCATACCAACTTTTGTTGCACGTACTATTAGCAATACGTAAAAAAAAATCAAAGCATTAGGCACAATAGAAAAAAAAGCCTTAGCATTTTAAATGAAGACAAACTAGTTATTTTATCTTTCTGAGATAAGTCAGTTTAAAGTTTTGATTTGCCATAGAGATGTGAATAAATACGAACGTGAAAGCTATCATAATTCTGTGTTTTTTAAGTTTTGAGCTTTCAAAGTTTGTGAGGTTATAGAAAAGTATATAAAGAATAATTTAGGCTACAAAAATTAAATTTGATTTTTTGACCGATTTTGGTGAATTGAATCGTATCCCCTTAAAATAACTCTTATCCTGAAGGTCATTTCAAAAATGAAAAGCAAAGCAACAGATCAAAATTGAAAATTTGTTCGTAAACCTTTTGTACAAAATGGGCCCCGTTTATGTAATTTTTTATACATTTTTACCAATTTTTTTCCCATTTTAGTAATAATCCTTTTTTTTTTCTCTTCCTAATATTAGCAAATTTTTCTTAAAATGTACTAAATAAATCTAAAATCCACAAAAAAATCCACATATCTCCATTTCCTTAAAAAACAATTGCCACAAGTAGTCGGATACCTTAAGCCAAAGTTTCTGAAATGTATTCTTTTTTTCAATGCTTTCCTTAAATATAGGAGACCGAAGTGATTGTCTATAACTTTTAGAAGAAATTAAATGTTTAAACTGCAGGAAGAACTTGAAGAAGAGTTCAGATAAATGGCAATTTAATTAGGCTGAAAGCTCATCTGTTTTTTGTTGTTGTTTTTTTTGTCAGCAAGTGAAATAATGAGAGTCATAAAATTCCACTTCCTTGGTCAATAAATAAAGTCATCTGTTCCGAAATAAATTAGACTATATATTTTTATTATCAATTAACCAAATTCTGAATGACCTTTTGAATTCCGACTATTAAATAAGAAATTTTTTCTACATATAGATAAAAACTTACGTATAATGAACTAAGTTGATTATCTTTAAATTAAATTTCTGATTATATCCTGACAAGAAGGGGAAGGAATATGAAAATAATATTGTTTTTATTAAAAAAATATAATAGTTCCACTTTTTCTACAAGTATTTGAAAAGTTTGAAATTTATTATTAAAAGTACAATTGTTTAAGGGGAGTTGGAAACCTCTCAGTTTCTCTCTCTCTGTACTGACAATGTTATATTGGCTATTTTCGATGTATTTTTTCTCAAAATCTGTTACATGTACATGCTTGAAATTTTTCATACAATTAAAGTATACATTTCTCATTATACTAAAAGTAGTTTTTATCTAATTTTGAACTTTTTAAAAATTTATGAAATATTTTATCACAAACATTGCGAAATTTGACCCATTTTTCAGGTAAAAAAATTTGTAAAAAATAAACTTTTGAGTTTTTTTTAAAAAGCTCATTTCAGTGTATATTAGCTATCCTTCTAAATGTATCATAAAAATTTACACACCTGTGAACAGTAGTTTCTCAGAAAAGGTACATCGAACATCAAAATTTACATTTTGAGATAAATTGATTTTAATGTATACAGTGAGGCTTCTAATCGACAAGTAAATAAAAAAATAAAAGGCTCAATTTACAATAAAAGATACATGTTTTGGATTATATCTGACATTCAACTTTTAAGCAAAAACAAAGTACTTTGCTTACATTTTTCGCGCGCCATTCAAATGGGCGTGGCCCAGTTTCAACGATTATTTAAAAATATTTTTTAAGGGCTTCTAATTACCCTAGAGGTTAAAGTAAGATATTTTTAGAAAGGTTAGAATCTATACAAGTTGAAAATGTAAAAATTTCCAACTGTCAAAAAAATAAGATTTTAGCTTTCCAACTGCTCTTAAGTAGAAAAATGAAAATTCAACTGAAAATTTAGAAACTCTTTTTTATTAAAATGAAATGATTAAAGCATGAAAACAGCTTTTCTACAGTTAATATGCTTTTTTCCTTTAAAAAAAAAGAATTTCAGTATTTTTGTGTTACTCTATTTATTTCTTTATTTTATTTTTTCTCTGTATGTGTTAATTTACCTCTATTAAGTCTCTCTTGTTTATCATAAGTTTGAGAAATAAAATTCAAAACTTACAATGTGTTCACGACTCCTTTTTTCTATTTTCTTAGTAAACTATACCAATAAGAAATTAATAAATTAAATTAATTATATTTGTGTGATTCACATCTGTTGAATGGATGCGTCTTGTCGTACTCCATAACATTTGAGACTTATTTAGTTGATAAAAATGAAATCTTGTGATTGTGTATATATTCATATATCCTTAAGTTTATTCAACATGAGAGTATTTTAACTATATTGTGTGAAATTTACGTGCAAAAAATAACCATGGAAATATTTTGCTGTAACAATAAGCAGGACTTAAATCAGTGTGCAAAGTTATCCAAACAAAATGTCTTATGAAGCAAAATGAAGAATACATATTATTTTCAAAAACTTATTTTATATGTTTGAATTTAATTTAAGACCTTCACTTTACGCCGATCTTTCTATTAAAGGTGTACGTCTAATATGTCTTTATAATTATTTTATTTATGGAATATCAGACAGCTTCCATCTATAATCATTTCATTTTCTTTAATATACAATCAGATCATTAACATTTATATCAATGTAGAAAAATAATCCCGTATCAATGTCTGAAAGTTAAAGCCACCAGTCAGTGGTTGGTTATAGGTCTCCAAAAATTAACTGAATGGTTTAGTTTTGATTCTTCACTTTTCTTTGTTTTCCTGTATTTACCTTTTTTTGGGGGGGAGGGGGAGTGAAATATTGTATATACGGCTGTAAACTTTGATATTTTTATGATAACTGTTTTTTCTCTTAGTCTTTGTTTGGGTCCGTAATCTTTTAAAGAATTTTGCTGAACTCTAAAATAATATGCAGAATTATGATTTAATGTGTAATGTTATCTAACATTATAAAACTATTTTTATCATTCAGACTGTGATTTTAAAACAGATAATTTATCGAGTTATAATCAAGTAACGATAAAATTGTGATAATTCTTAGGGACATCATACACATACATCTTTTGTAGAAACAATATTTCAATTTTTCTAATTTCTCGGTGTTTTTTTTTAACTATATCATATTTCTAATTTTTTAGAAACATCTTCTGCTTTTATGAATGAATATTCTTTTAACCTTTTCAAAAAATTTAATTAAACATGACATTATTTTATGTTTTATGCTTGATCTCTCAGTTGTAAAATTATAAAAGCATTAATATGAATTTTTGAAAATTTCGTATAGTAACTAGAATTTCAGCTTATTATATTTCGGCATAAGAATAGTTAGCTACATACCATTATTTTGAAAAGAAGTATATATTTACATTTCCGTCAAAAGCCTGTAATAGTTACGTTGATACTGATTTCAATTACAGAAAATCTTCGAAATCTTAAAGCCTTTGATCCCATACAGGGTACAAATAAATCTACTATTACTTGAGTAAAAGTAGTCTCGTGAAGTTTCCATCTCTCTTAATGGATTGAATGTAATTCCGAGGATAGGGCCATTTTCCAACTGCATATATCTTTTTAAAGTTTCCGCTGACAAACATTCATTAATGCCTGTGTATCTTTCTTTAACTTGTCAAACCACTCACACTAAGAAAGATGTTTGGTTGTAAATATTTTTCTCTCTCCTCAGGAAATCGAGCCAAAATGTATCCGATCCATTATGATTACCTTCAAAGAACTATTCGCGATAAGCTACTAATACAGATCAATGAAATCAGTTTAAAGGGGTTTAAGCCACAGCGCTTTCACTCCCAGATCACAGTTGAAAGCTTGTATTATCAAGACTCTTATATACGATAACTTATGCCATGTATCATCAATAACGGAAATTAGTGAAAAAATTATATTGTGAACTCTTAATGTTAATTTCCAGAAAGAGTGTCACATTTTATATAACTAACTATTCTTATTTCTAGTTGGTTTAAATTAGCTTCCCCTTAATTAGAAGTTAAAAATTAAGTGCAAGAGAACCATTTCTTGATTTTCTAAATCAACTCTTAAGAAGCATTTCAGTCTGTGTTTCCCATCACATGACTTACACAACACAATAGAAGACTTTGTAAATATTTTCCATTTCACGCGTTCATTGTTCCACGCAACATTTTTTTTCGTTAAACTATTATTCTGCTAGTTAGAAACGAAATATTTAGAAGTGTATGATTGTTTTCAGATTAATTTTGCTTAAGATATATTCAGTGATGTATTGGAGAATATTTAATTATTATTACCTAATTAGGGAAACAGAATTGAAATGCTAAATAAAAAATATAAAACTGCCCCTCCCCGAGACAACATTTATATACTGAAAAGAACTAAGAATATGCTTACACAGACGTATATACATTCGCTATGTGTAAGGAGTTCATCAATACTGAAGAATTCTTATAATGATGATAAAAAGATTTAAATCCATATATATATATATATATATATGATTATGGTTAATGAGTGTATTTCGTTAGCCAGTAAAGACTACGAGCTAACAAACAAAAAACTGTTTTTTCTAACAATATCTACAAAAGGAAACAGCACAATTACACAAATACTATACTCAGTTAAACATTTAAATGAGCATCATTGTTGTTCTTGTTATCGTGTGTTTTTTATCCTGGGATACATATGAAATACAATTGGAAGAACAGAGACGTACAATACAAACTGAAGAATATAGACATTTATTACAGATGATCCCAGCGTATAACAAGAAAGTGTGCGCTGCTTTCCATTCGAGACGGGAATCATTTACAGGCGAAAGTCCGATTTCTTTTCCCGAAGAAAATACAATCCTTGCCTTATTCGGAATTCCCACTCGGTTACAAGCCGAGGGTCATATCCACTATACAGGCTGGGTGGCCACGAGCCTCATTGCCAAGTGGTTAATGTTCGTCTTGAATATTCTTTCACATCGTTTTCCTTCTCTGCCTCAGCTGCGTCTCGGTATCGCCCCTCGCCTCTCAGGGAAGCGAGCTGAGACCCGTGTCAGAATGAAAACAGTGCTGCCCTCCTTGAGCTCTTCACACCCACACCCACACAGTCACACACATAATATATATATATAGAGAGAGAGAGAAGGCCTGACCAGCCTAAAGGGCCCTTTCAAACAATGCCAATGGTATCGTATTTAACAAAGAGAGTTGATAAGCTGCGGCTACTTTTGTGAAACCACCCCCCTAAGGTGACTGTTTCTTTGATTATCCACGTGAGCTAGAGATGCAGGGTTTACAAAAGGAACAGACATTTTTAAATTCTTAATATTACTTTATTAAAAATGTGACTTAAACTTCTAACAAATTAGATAATTATATTAGTGAGAGAATCTACTATGAACAAACACGCAATAATAGTTATACCGAATTGCGTAACTTGGACCACTATCAATATATAATCCGCCTAATCTCACTTCTAATAATATTACCCTAATATCAAATAGTCAATCCTACCTTAATATGATTGTTGCTTCAATACTATGAAGAGACGTCTAGGCGCGCGTGCAATGGTATGCACCTTGACCTAATGGCTTTATCTTCAAGGTAACTTCAGCTGGCTGTCAACTTACGCTTGTATCAATTTACCACATAACATTTCCCAAATTGCCATTCGACTTACTGAAACTTCTGTTATTTAAAAGCTATCTTATTTGCATTTCAGCTTCACATTTCGCTTCTTGGGTTTTGGTTGGAAAAGAGTTGCCATTAATCTTGGCCCCCAAAGAACCCAGAGGTAATGATAAAGAAAAGACGCGTGAGCCCGTCACACTTTTAAATAAAAACAGTATGGGTCCTTTTACATGTAATAAAATGACACTTCCTGCCCCCAATCTCTTGAAAGTCATGCTATCCTGTACACTAGTAGACTCAAATAGGGATTGCAATACCGGGATGCCGAATATCGGAATTTTGAGCCATTTGTACAATTTTGTAATACAGGTATTCACAAGCTTAAATACCGGTTTTTCGGTATTTGCTAGAAATTTTTTTAGACTGTCTCCATTACATATTTAGGGATCGCCAACCTAACAAAAAAGTACACGTTTTTGTTTTTTATGTTTCCTTAACGGGCGAAATTAATTAGACTGTGAATATAAAGTTGCATCGTACAATTAAGAAAAGTAGTAAAATATGTGAATTATCCAACGAGGTGGACCAAAACCATTCAATTACAGCTCAGAGAGATACTGTACACATGCAGGATTCGTAGTCTGATATTCGTATCTGTGAAAACAAGGTTGTACTTGTGAAGAAAGGGCGCAATATTTCGATATTTCTTAAATTGGGGTGTTTGTTATTCTAATTGTATTTGCATATCTTACTTGTATTTACATATCATCATGAATTTATAAATGAAAATGAAAAAGAAGACCAACAAACCAATTCAAATTTGATCAAGTTTATAGTAAATTTTCTTAAAATTTTTATCCATAAACCTTATCAATATTCAGAAGAATTCGGTATAGTTATTGAAGATGATTATGACACTAATGTCGATAGTGAAAAGTAATTGTATCTTGAACAAAAATAAGAATTAACGATAACTAAAAAAAATTTCAACAAACCAAAATACAATACTAAAATCAAAAAAAAATCCAAAAATATCCGACGAGAAATTGATTTATTTGAAGATGAGAGATTTAGAGATAAATACTTCTGGAAAAAGTATATCGCATATTTCTGACAATACCACCAACTAGCGTAGATGCCGAAGGAGCGTTTTCGACTGCCTATAATTTTTTAACATAATTACGTTCCAGGCTTAATGACCGTACAATTAAAGCATTATGTTTTTTAAGATCCCATTTGAAAAATTTGTAATAGTACCACAGACTGAATAGCGATATTTATACTTTTTTTGTGATTTAAATAATTAAGATGTTGATTTACTTTTTTTGCAATTCTTTATCTACTGTTATAATTTAAAAATTACAAATTAAATTTTTGTGATATTTACACTCTCTAATAAAACAAGCAAATGAAACAAAGAGAGATAGAGAAACACCTGTATTTCCTTTATTTTCTTAAAATTTCTATTAACGGTATTAAAACCGGTATCCCGGTATTATATAAGATCTAAAAAATACCCAATACCCCGGTATTGAACTTTTGAACTGGTATTGAACAATCCCTAGACTCAACTAAAAGGAAATTGTGGAAATTAAGTTTTTCACACGTGGTAATTTTTGCATTGAAAAATGGAAAATGTTTTTTCACTTCATTTTACCGATGAATCCGGATCTACTTTTTCACTCATCTTCGTTTCAGCGTGTGAAACAAATTTTTTCGCCTCTTCACAGCTGAGATATGACGACCGGAAACGCGTTGATTGGCACAAAGATGCCCCGGGTGGAAACAGGGCAAATGATTCCCCTGGTCACTTTGCAACACCTGTAACGTTACAGTGGTCCTCACATTATATATATAAATAATCATTTAAAATAACTTAAAACAAATACAACATTTATTAAACGTGTTTAAAAGAACTAAAGTTATATAGTCAGTTAATGAGACACCTTTCTATTCACTTATTTTTTGTAAGTATTTAATTTGTAATATTTGCATTCAATTTTGCACATGTTAGCCGGTTTTCTTGTCTGGCATCAGTTAATGAGGCCTGTGGTGAACTCTTAGTAAATTTTACCTGCGAAAAAATGTTTCACACAAGCTTATATGAACTTAAAATTACTTACAACTCGTTGTGCAAAACATTTTAGGTTTGCATACCTCTTAGAAGTAATGGAAGTATTGTAAAAATAATTCATTCCTAATGTGGGCACGAAAAAAGTCTGTTTCATTTTCTTTTTACATTTTGATTCAATTAGCACTATTTGCAGATTTTTAAGAACGCTATTCACGTCAACATGAAAAAGATAATAAAAATATTTCAAACATTTTATCATATTTTCTAATTCTGACTGCGACTATCAATAGCAGTTACAAGTTTATTTTATTAGAATATTTCGAGAAATACTTCAGTTAACTTCTTGAGAAGTTTCTTTACACAGGCAAATGTTCTGCATTGGTTTTTCTAAGTTTGCATTCAAATAACAATAATTTCTTAAAGCTTTGATGCAATTAGAAGAATCTTTTATTAAACTGTTTGGTCATAGCAAGTTCTTATTTACCTCATTATGTTTTTCTTTTATATATTTATATATATATATATATATATATCTTCTAAAAAAGCAGAGTTTTAACAACCAAGTTCAATGTTACCACACAAAACAGATTTTTTTCGTAACATTTAGCATTTGTGGATATCATATATTAAACTGGAGTTAACAATAGCACCTTCTTATTACAACAATAAAACATGTAAATTTTCATTAATTTAATACTTTTTGTATAGATAGACACAATGAGAAATAAATGTTTCGACAGAAATACAAACTTGGAGGGCCATAGAATTTATTTTGGAGGCCTCACGTCGTGGCTAGTCCTGATTTAGAATGTGCGTTCAAGTGGTTAATAAGGGTATTGGCTAAACTCTTCTTGGTGTATCCATTGATTTAATTGCATGATAATATTTTGCATACTTATAATGAAACCTTTCCATAGGACCTCGTAATTTTGACGTCTTTAAGACACTGTTTTAATGAATTATCATCTATAGTTTTGAATGTAGATTGAGTGATAAGGCAGTAAATTTATAACTTTGTTTCCAATGAGGGCGCGTCTTTTGATGACCGTAAGACAATATTTTGTTTAATATGGATTATTATTGCTAAAAACCAAGAAAGAGGTTATGATCACGATCTCGTAGCTCACGTGTTATGAGTTCCAACCTTAGTACCGCTGAAGATCTGGCGTATAGAAATGATGATGGACGTTAAATATGTCATGACTCAAACTCATCCCTTTGGCTTGGTATGATAGATTGGAGACAGGGTACCAATTCATGCGTAGTACTCGTCATTTAACCGTGGTTCAGAATTATGAGGTTCACCACCCCTATTTTTTATTACCAATTTACAAGCTTTTTTTACGAATAGTTGTTTCAATCTAAGTATTCGAATTTTTAACAATTTACCATCTCATGGTTCTCTCTCACAAATCCAGACTATACAAATTTCTTCTTTAAACTTTAAAATAGAATTCTTCTACGCAAATACGTACTAGTTTAGGGTTATTCAATATACTCTACAACAACGACAAAATGACGCACCGAGAACGAGTTGTCCGATAGAGACAAAAATTGGTGGGTAAAAAGATTATGTACAAAATAGAAAATTATTAAAATTTCAGAAAAATTGAAGGATTTGTTTCAGAGTTACATAGTTACAAAGTAACGAGCTCAAAAATGTGTTGACCCAACTCTAATCTGAATGCAAGCACCACAGGACGTAGCATAGATTGATAAAGCACCCTGATGGTTTCTTGTGGTATTTCTTGCCAAATTTGCTCCAACTGTCGAGCCAGGTCATCAACATTCTCTGGTAGAAGCATTCGCCTTCTCATTATATTCCAGAATTCTTCCATTGGAGGAAGATCTGGCAATCTGACCGGCCAAGGAAGTGTTTTACAAGCTGTAAGACAGTTTGTAGCAATACGTGCCGTATGTGGTCTGGCATTACCTTTTCCGGGAAAAAAAGGCCAGGCTACTGCAAAAGGAAGAGTAGCAAAACTTTCTCAGAATGTCGTCGACGTTCCGAAGAAGACGTTTCTTTTGAAGACGACCAAAGGGGTACAGTTTCAAAAGAAATTGCACCCAGATCATAACTCCTGGCTGAGAGCCTGTGTGGAGTGCAATAATGAAAGCAGGTTCGGCATGCTGCCCTAGGACGTCTCCAGACACGTCTTCGATGATCGTCAGGACACAGTTGGAAGCGGGATTCGTCATTAAACACTATACGTCAGCATGATTCCAACTTGATCGAGCCAAGCATCACTGTAATCTGCTTGTACAGTGTGCAGGCGTGAGTGGCGGGTGGTGTAGTGGTCGGTACGAGCGTAAATTTCGCTCTATCAGACGTCTGTGAATGGTCATGGTGGACACTCGTGTGCGGGTCACACGTCTAATGGTTGATAACGATGAATCAGGCGTTGTGACAACTGATCTGACAATCACTCTGTCCACCCGATCTGCTGTGGTCCTACGTCAACCACTACCATCATGACGCTCAAATCTGCCATTGTCCACCCATTCTGGCCAGCATCTTCTAATGGCCGCATCGCTTCGACCCATGTGACGAGCGGCTCTCCGATTTGCCCAACTTGCCTCTTTCAATCCAATGATATGACCTCTTTCAGACTCTGACAGTTGCTCGTAATGAGCTCGAATCTTGCGTTGAGGCATTTTTCCAGTCGTAGCATGCAACAGAAATTTTCTCCAATAGATTGAAAATCACTTATTATAGACACCTGCTGAGTGCGCAGTTCCGATGCGTTGCAGCTCCTGCTGTTTATTTATTGGATACTAAATTTTAATCATTTGCATGTTTGGTACAAATGTCTTTCATTACAATCGGGCAAATCCCTCTTGGTGCGTCGTTTTTCTTCATTTTTTTTTGTTATAGAGTGTACAAAACAAATTTTCTTTCCTATAGTTATACAATACACATAAATTTACAAGTAAAATAATATAAGTACTGTATTTATACTAATATATTACTAATTTATTTTTTAAAAATATTTTATGTTACTAATTTACTTTAATAACTCAGAACCTAATGTAATCTTTTTGCTAGAAGACAAATCAAACTGCAGATGGAACTATCAAAAGAAGATATGATTAATTATCTGAGTGTTTTTAATCCGTTTATTTCATGTTTATATAGCTGAGCAAATTGTTTTATTATTTTTTCCCCATTATTGAAAGATATATATAAAATAAATGATCTCCAAAAAGTATTTTTAAGCGAAAATGTAAATTTTATTAACCATTAATGAATTATTATTCTGAATGTAGGCTATTAATTTGATCCAATGGACCGGAAAATGTATCAATAATATAATAGGACATTAATTAAGATGAAAGCTTTATCATAGATTGTCATTGTATAAAAATGTATGATAAAACAATGAACTAAATAATTATAGCATGTTATCAAGTTAAGCGCATTTTTATAATTACGAGAAATTCTTTGAAGTAAACAAAAATAAGCTAGTTATTAAAAGTTAGCAGGGAAAAATATATACTAATTGCTAATTATAAGCAATTTTTTTTCAAGAAAAATAATAACAAGTTTGGGCTTCGAAAAATTTGTAAAGAAGTATTGATTAATCGTGTTGGATCAAAAAATTTACAAGTACTTAACTTATTTAACAAAATATTATACTTAACAAAAAAATTCTGAAGGAAGTTTCTTAAAAGTATTTTTTTTTTAAAAAGATCAACTACAAATAATGCAAATTAAACCCATATAGGAAGAAATAAATAAATAATTGTGCACTGACTTGAGAAGCAATTTTGATATTCAGAGAAAAGTTTCAGGCATCGTTTCTCAAACTGAGGGGCGTGATATCACTGTAAGGGGGCCACGAGCTTATTGAAAAATCGAAAGTTAAAAATTTAAAATAAGTATAGATTTATTGAAAGGAAGCAAAACAAAATTCATTCTGACATAATAAAAATTAAATGCATATTTAAACCGATATAATATATACTTATAAAAAAACGTATTACACAGTACTTCACAAAGAGTTTTTGATAGGTAAATTATCAATATTAAATTAAAAACAAGTTTAATAATTACTAGTGCCTCTTACGGGCTTGTCATTTACAAAATGTAATACTTATATTTTGATGCTTTGTATAGCTTAGAATTAATGTTGTTCTATAGCTATAGTGTTTTTATTGTGTTCACAATCCATAATTATTGTATGGAGGGTGCGCTGAAAATTATGATTGAAAATTGGGTCGCAGTTATTGAAAGTTTGAGAAGCACTGGCTTCAGGAATATGCTTGTCACTTAATTTTTTTTTTCTTTGTCAGCTCTCCCCCATTTATAACTCATTTTGAGAGTGTAATGATTAATAGTTCCTTGTATTTATTACTGAAAATTCGTTTCGCTCATCCGCTAAATTAATGGGTCATTTGACAATGCGTAAAGCATATAAGGCAAAGTGTTCTCATAAACTATAAGCCCAACCAAAAAACAGAAGGTTATAAAATCATTTGAAAAAAAAAGAAAAAAAAACTGTTTGTTAGTAGTACACTTTCAAGATGTTGTTTTTTGTTTTTCTTTCTAGTTATTTCTAATTCCTTGACCCCTATAATAATTTTAATGTATAAGCCATAGGGATATTTAATCTTTATTTTTTCCACAGATAACTTTAATAAATAATTAGACAGTAAATATGAAATGAAGTCTCTTTAGAAATACATTTTATATACAAAAGGGAAAGTTCTCTTGTACTTCTTCAAGTCACAGGGTTTGTATAAATATACTTATTGCTATAAAAATTTACGCAACAAGAAATGATTGAGGGATTTCAATGAAACTTGGCATAAAGATACATGTCGGAGAGATATGCTAATAATTAAAAATGCAGCAAGGTTTCGTATTGCGTAATGGCACTAGAGGGCCTTTAACTTCGTTCTCCTTGGAGTATAAAACAGGTAAGCAGAGCTTGCTTTAGTGCACTAAATATTTTGCAAATAACTCTCTGAGGTAGACATGCCATTACGTCATCATCGAAGACAATATGAGCAGAAGTTAGATTTCCAGAGAATAAAAACCATCGGAATGATGGAAGATGGGTGGTCAGCTCGGCGAGTAGCTTGCCACCTAAGCCATTCTGACTTTAATATAAGGAAGTTTGGGGACCAGTGGACAGAAGAGATGTCATTTACACGTCGACCAGGCTCAGGAAGCCCTCGGCAGACCAATCGTCAAGAAGATCATCACATGATCATGCGTCGTGCATGTGCCTCATTGACCACTGTCCAAATACAGGCAGCACCTTCACTGTAGGCCCCTTTGACTTCCTGAACCCTTGCAAGGCACCTGGTTGGAAGACATCTAGTGTCGCGGAACCCATTGTGTGTACTGCCACAATGACACACACCCCTTCACACACACTGACGCCTACGTTTGGAGAGGTGTCACGCACGATGGAATTGAACTGCAATGAAATGGAACCCGTTATCTTCAGTGACAAATCTTGATTCAATTTGAGTAATGATGACAATTGTGTTCGTGTGGAGGCCCCCTGGTGAACGCCTCAATTCTTTCTTCGCTTTACCGCGAACACACTGCTTCCACAGCTGGTGTGATGGTATGGAGTGCCATTTCTTACGACGCATGGTCATCCCTCATATTGATCCATGGCACAATGGCAGTCCAGAGGTACATTCATGACATCCTTCAGCCACATGTGTTGCCGCTCATGCCAGGGTTCCCAGGAGCCATTTTACAAAGCCAATGTTCGGCGAAGCACAGCAAGGATATCACAAGACTGCTTCTACTCTTACTTCGCCTGCTAGATCCCCAGATTTGTCACCAATCGAATATTTCTGGGATCATTTGTTACGGGCAAGTTGGACAACCGACGAGTCTGGTCGAACTAGAGGTGCGTTTTGAGCCACTGTGAAACGAGATGTCTAAGGAAAACATATGGAACTTGTAAGCCTCAATGCCCGTTCTTATCGCATCGTGCATTCGTGTTAGAGGGGGTCCAACACAGTACTAAAACTTCCATTCATTTTTACCTTTTTCTGCAATAATTGATATTTATTTTCTAATCACTTACGTATATCAAAGTAGTAATTACATATGTAAAATTTCGTTTCATTTCGACGACTTTTTTTTGCTGTGCAAATTTTTATTGCAATGAATGTATTTGAGCTTTAATAGGGTGGGAATATCAGAGAGCTTGTTATTTTTATTTAAATTACATATTTATGCAAAAATTAACTTTTACTTGTAAAAGTTACTTAAAAATTTTACAACTACGATATATCATATTTTAAAGCAAAATTTATCACAAATTTAAGTAAGAAAGAAAAGTTTCGTATATTTTATAATCTAATAAAATAAAATCTGATTTTACAACTTGAGTAATGACTATGAACAGTTGTATAATTTGTACCATGGGGATTTATCCACGGTAAGGTGGACAGGGTCCCTCCCCTGTAGTTAGTATTAAAGATAAGATAGTCGGTCGACTATTGTGATGCTTAATTGGATGTACGTGAAAGCCTAACAATACAGCGGGCTGTAGAAGGTTTTAGTGTTACAAATCTGCACGCCCTCTTATTGGTTCTCGAAAGATTGGGATGATCTTTTGGACGGATCTTTATCAAATTTCATTTGATTTGGTTTCTCTTCAGGGAAAAGGAACTGTTTGAAGGCGAATGATTACGAAAAAGAAAGTCTTACATGTGATATAATTTTCTATGTCCTAAACATGCGACATGGTCGATCTTCATTGACCATATCGTGGGGGTTTCAGCGTAAGTTAGAGGTGTGGAATTCTCGAAATGATGAGACATTTTAGAATTCTTAATATGACTTTTATTAAGAATTTAACATAAATTATTTATATATCGAACAAACATATTAAGTGAGAATAAACCAAAACCCGTAGCCGTAATTAACACATATCGCGCAATTATATCACTTATCAATATAATTATACTATATCCGCCTACTCTCAACCTTAATAATATATTCGCATTCAGAATATAATCTTCCTACCTTGGTTTCTACGCAACGTCCAATCCACTTCAGATATTCCTCTAAGCTGGCGTACAATGGTATGTACCTTGGATGAATGGCGAGAGTTTCGTGATTCTTAGGTAAGCCGTCAATTTACACTTCTATCTTCTCTGAACTGAACTTTCTCTAAATTGGCATCATGCTTACCAAAACTTCTGTCCTTTTAAAGGTTATCTTATTTGCATCTAGCCTTCGTTCCACTTCTTAGATTTGGGTTGGAAAGGATTTGCCATTAATCGTGGCCGTCAAAGAACACAGAGGTTATGTTAGAGGAAGGACGCGTGAGACGTCACAAACATTTATCAATTAACTTTGTTTATAATTCGCATAGATAAAACAGTATACCAGTGCTTCTTAAACTTTCACTATTTGCGACCCAATATTCATTCATCATTTTCATCGCGCGACCCTCCGTACAAATAACAATGCATTGAATTCAATTATTCTTTGCTTTGAAGCTAAAGCTACAGCACGGCATTAACCACTTAAGTACCACCGATGTAGATAAACGTCTCACTCAACTAAAGTGATAATTGTCCCGGACGTATATATACGTCTTTCCAAAGTACGATCTCTTCTGTGCACTGCTATCCATAAAATTATCCCGAAGACTTTGGAAAACAATAACAAGACCTAGACAGTGTTTTTGCGAAGGATTTGCTTATTTCAGAGGATTTCCTCATTTTTATATATTCTTCTTCTCCCCGCTCCACAGTACATCACATACGTGCGCATACGTAGAAAACTGTGGCATTGGGGAGCGAATCGTGTAACTTTTAATCGGCAGTTAAGGGATTAATTATAAACACCGATCTCTTAAATTAAAAAGATAAGTATTAATTTTTGGATATAATTTTTATATGACAAGCTCAGGGGATCACTGGTAACTATTAAACTTTGTTGTAACTTAGTATTGTTAAATTAATTATAAAATTCATTGTGCAGAATTGATACATTTATAAGTGTATTACATCAGTGTAAATGTGTATTTTATTTTTTATTATTTTAGAATGTATTTTGTTTGTTTACTCTTTCCGTAAATTAATAATTTTCTTAAATTATCTTTTATTTTCGACTTTTCAATAAGTTCTTTCCCTCCTCATAGAGTTATCACGCTCCCACAGTTTGAGAAATGCTGCTGTATACAGAAATGAATTGTCTAGTATAAAAACTTATCTTAAAACTCTGAATTGAAAAATCATTATATAACGAAGTAAAGTGCAATTTTTAATAATTGATAGTTCAAAAGACTAAAAAAAACACGCTTTTATCGAACTAAAAAATTTCTGTGACACATCCTCTCCCTTTTCACATAAGGAAGCTTTTTTTCGTTGTATTTGTATTAACCATGAGCGTATTAGCTTTAAGGTTGTAACTTAATCTTTTAGTCGCCAAATCTGGAAGTGGGAAATTATTAATCCTGATTATCTTGGTCATGACAATGGAACAAAATTATGAAATTATTGTTTGTCATTGGTCCTTGACAAGTGTGCAAAATTTCGAAATTATCTTACCTTTTTAAGTGAATAAATATCGAGTTCAAAGATTCCGTTACATATAGGTGAATTTAATAAAAACGTGTTAAAAAAAATGTGAAATAACTGAAAGGACTTTAAAAAATCATAATAAATACATTTGAAAGTAATTATTTAATAAAACAATGAAAAATAAGTTAACATATTGTCATAAGATTGTATTTTTCTTTTAAAAAGTTGTAGTTCTCTTAAAATGTTAAGTTGTATTTTCGTTTGAAAAGAATATTACCATAATTTTTATTGATTTATATTTTTGAATTGAAGTAAAATAAATATTGATCCATTTTCTGTTAGAAGAAACGGAAATTATGATTATAAAAATAAAAAAAAACATACATTTTGGAATGAAGTTTTAGTGGATTACTTATTGGGCAAAGGAATAAATTTATTGTATTAAAAATAAACATTTTAAACTTAGTATTAAAAAAGCGTATAATTTTTTTTAAAAAATTATTGAGAAAATTGGGATCTATTTATTATATTATTCTTAAATATTTAATCCGATAAAAAGATTTAGAAAGAGCAAACAAAGCTGATTCAAGATAGATTTCTTTTTAGAAAATTGAGTTATTTCTTCGGTTTTTTCTTAAATGGTTCTTTGATGGTAAAAAGTATTAAAATTGATTTTTTTTAAATGTATTTCTCCGAGAACGATTGGAAATATAATGTATCTCTTTCTTTTAAAACAATACTTCAACAAAATGCAAGTGAATAGGTTTATTATATTCTTTCTTTCTCATTCAATTACTTTATCTTTCTTTTTTAGAACTATATTTTCTTCTAGAGATGGCAGCATTAGTTTATAAATTTTGAAATAAAAAAAAAATTAAAAGATCCATGACTATGATATACTGGTGTGTTTTTTAATCAAAACTTTTTTTAAAGTAATGCATTCGTATCACTATTATTTGATTTTTTCAATTACTACGTGCATTCAACAATAAAAAGTATTTGAACCAATCCAAAAAATATTGTTACGAATTTCTTATAAATTGTATAAATAATTTGTATCTGGATGTGTAAAGCATTTATATTACTCTAAGTAATATTTATTTATGTTAAAATTGTAATATTCACAAGCAAACGCCGTCCTTTACACTATAGTGACGATTCAATGAAAACTTGGCGAAATCTTGGCGATTGAACCAAGTTGGCATCATATTTAACGACCAGTTTGGCCACCAATTAAGCGACTTTGGCGACCATTTTGGCGTCATTGGTGAACATGTTGGCGAGTTTGGAACCCTCTGGATTCCTCTAGAAAGTAGCGGATTTCGCCACTAATTTTGCACTCTATGACACTTGCGGACTTTTCGGGAAGTTTCCGTCGGGTTTATAAATAGTGAAGTGCCAGCCGCAACGAGTCAGTCTGATTTCAACCAGGGAATAGTGAGCATTGTTTTGATTGGCGGTTAGCTCGGCTGTGCTTGTGAATAATCTTTTACATACATGTGTTTTAAACACTGACAATTGTGTTTGAGTGCTTTTGAAAGTGTGAAGACCTTCGGAGATTTACTATGTTGATATTGCTGCTGAATCCTGTGTTTAAAGGATTAGTTTTTCGATAATAAATTCGCATCGCTCTTAAAGAACTGTTTAATTTCTTTGGGATTGTTTAGCATAAAATACTCGAACCCGGATCTGCGTAACAATATATAGTAAACAATACAAAGTACATATTTTAATCAATCCAAAAAATATTCATTATTCTGACTTTATATTCTAAAGTTAACAACACAAACAATGCATTTTTTTAATATGGTTTTGAAGAATACAGTATATATACCCATTTACATGAAATTTGAAATTTGCAAGTAAGAAGATATATGCTATTTATATAAAACATATATATTTAAAAGTAATATCAACATTCTATACAGTGGTCTAACATTTTTTACTTTACACAGATTTAAAAATAAACTCTTGCTTTTATTTTGCTAAAATGTTTTACAAAAGAAGGAGGAATAATAATTCACTTTTTATCTCTGCAGTGATCAACCATGTCAAAAAAATATTATTTTGATGTATGACAGATTATCATTCATGCATGTATGTTCATAAATATTTTTTTTCTTTTATAATGCACAGCACTTCCGACATTCGATACCAAAAATATTTGAAAAATTTATCTAGAGGATTATCTTGACATATATTAGAGTTCAGTTATGTGTTTTATAAGGAAATTGTCTAAGGGAGTATCTTAAAACCTATATATCATACACACATTCCGGCATCACTCACTTGATAAAAACGAGCGAAAGTTCTCACTCAGGGTATCTCCTTCCCAAGGGTGTTTACATTCTGATTTTACCATAAAATTTGTACACAAAAGCTAAAAAGAAAGAAATGAGGAAATACGATATGTTTATTACATTTTTCACACGTAAATTTTGGTTTTATGTTCTTTTCATAAGGGCATTCAGTACATTGTTTGTACACTTCTTTAATCTTGTCTTGTTGTGAGTGCGATGTTTTCACTGAATAATAAAAATTTTGGAATTTCTTTTTTTTTTCATATTGTTCCTTCAATAGTTTTTTCTTTTTCAAAAGATCATCTGAAAGTGGATAAGATGTGCCTTTTCAACAGTGTTCTCACACATTTCAACACAATCTTCTTTCCCTCTTCTAAATCTGGATCGATTTCATTGGAGGAATCATACTTGCTGTTATACTCTTCATCATTTGATTCTTCCTAATCATAACTGCAAAGAGATATTCTTCATCCGAAAATATAGTTGTACTGTATTTATTAAATACTGTATCTAATAAATTACTTAAATATCACATTTCTTTATCATAACTACAGTAATACGTCATAGCATAAGGAAGATTTAAAACGTGTTCATGCATTCTGAACTGTAACGGTGATTCACGCGCAGGGTGTGACATACCCGAAGAGGCGTTATCCAAACATATATACTTAGAATTCGCCTACAAGCTAAGGCCCCTCAAAGAATATGTCCTTAAAGTCAGCTAAGAGTGAGAGACTATCCATTTTCCAAAAAATGCTTAGAAGGAGCATTGAAAAAAGTTAGACTGTGGGTATGACATACCCTG
Organism: Trichonephila inaurata madagascariensis; assembly: GCA_019973955.1. Classification (NCBI taxonomy): domain Eukaryota; kingdom Metazoa; phylum Arthropoda; class Arachnida; order Araneae; family Nephilidae; genus Trichonephila; species Trichonephila inaurata. The sequence goes on along the minus strand of BMAV01026634.1, from coordinate 202,989 downwards.
CGCGAGAAGTCCCGGGTTAATTTAAATAGAAAGATGAATGAGAGAGATATACTTTTTTTCAAGTCAATCTCTACTGAGAGGGAATGCTTCCAAAATGATATTAAACCATTCTATAAATATTCCCGAAGTATTTTAAGGTATCCGAATACCTGAGACAACTTTTTTTTTAACAAATGGAGATACAGGAAATTTTTTTGTGATTTTTAGATTTATTTAATATATATTAAGAAAAAAATCTTAAAATTGAAAAAAAAAAATTATTATTATTACAATGGGAAAAAACTGGTGAAAATGTACAAAAAATTACATAAATGTGGTCTGCTCTATACAAAAAGTTTTTGAACAAATTCTCAATTTTTCAATTTTGATGTGTTACTTTGTTATTCATGTTTGAAATGATCTTCAGGATAATAGATATTTTAATTTTAATAAAAACTAGAGCTCTCTATTTTAGAGACTATATGAAATTGCTTAAAGAACAGTAATTATATTCACATAAAGGACTGTAAATTTTGAAATAAAACAGTGATTGATAAATCTGAAGGTCAAAACACTTCTACTGTAATACAAAACATTCATAAAAAATTTCATCAAATTAATTTTAAAACTTTTTGAGCCATCGCTGCCCCCGTATGAGTTTATAAAAAAAATCACATTTCGAGTAAAACGCATTTTAAAGTTTGACATCTTGTGTAAAGTTATGGCATCTTCTTTTATTAACACTTATAGTTTTTGTTCTAGGGAATGAGAAAATTCTTAGTATTTTTAGTAAGCTAATAAGATAGCCTATAAAATACAATCATAAAAAATATAAAAAATTGTCCATTTTTTAAAAAAAATTATGATTTTAGGGTAGTTGGATACCTAAAGTAATAGAATTACACATTTTAAATTCGTTGTGTACCTTTAAATACTTTGTACTCCTTTAATAAAAAAATTATTTTTGAAAAACAAGGAAATAAATTGCTTTGAAGAAATTCAGAATGCTGAAGTTCCACTTAAAATAAAGGCAAAATAAAACATTCCTCTCGAGTTTAATCTAAAAGGCATCTGAAATACGTTTCCTTTATTCCCTTTGTAAGTAAATGATACGTTAAAGAAGGCATGAGGGCACTGTTAACGGAAATGAGTTCTTAGAAATATTATTTCCTTTTTGTTTCAGAAAAGTTAAAAAAAATGTTTGCTTCTTTTTTT
>BMAV01026634.1:175005-201695 GCA_019973955.1 Trichonephila inaurata madagascariensis | reverse complement strand
TATAGAGATTATATATATATATATATATATATATATAGACTTATGGTATTCGATTACGTTCGGAACCGTGATTTTGCAAAAGCATGTATATGGATAATATTTATGATATTTAGTGCCACTTAGATTAGAAAATGTATATAAAATTGTTTTAAGAATATTATTAAAATAAAAAAATATTTCAGTACAATATTTTGACAAAAAATGAACATAGCGTGGCCCATTTTCAATTCCTCTTTTGTGAAAAATGCTTCTTTTATAATAATATTTTGCCTGTATATAGTTCAGATCTCTGTACAGAGGCTCAACAAGAACTTTTTAAATATATAACTCAGAAGTGGGTTTATCCATGTTTGACGACAACAGAGGGGAGAAATTTTAAGAAAAAACGCCGATAATTGTTTCAATAGGTTGTAACTCTGAAAATAATGTGTATTTTTAAAAAAAAAAAACAGTTCAGACTCTCTGGAAAAGTCTTTACGTTATCTAAGCAAAATGTTATTATTTTAAAAGCATTTTCCACAAAAAGAGAACATTTTGAAAAAAGGTTATTCTAAGTTAATTTTTTGCCGAAATATTCCATTTAAATAATTCTTTTTGTCAAAACGTCCTTAAATAATTAATTTTATACATGTATTCTAATCTAAGTGACACTAAATATCATGAAAATTATCCATTTCTGCGCTTTTATAAAATCATGGTTCCGAACGTAATCGGATACCTAAATTTTATTGGAATAATGATCTTGAGATTTCTTAGTAAATAAAAAAAATAAATAATTTTATGAAAAGACATGAACTAAAATAAAATGCTAAGAGGCTTCACAATATTTTGGAGTAAATTTTTAAGATAATTTTGTTTTTTAATATAATTGCTCTAATCAAATACAAAAACAATCATTTGCTTAGAAATTCCTGCACACAAAAAACTAAAATGTGAATTAATACCTTTAGAAACGAAGAGGAAGTTCTCTATATATTTCTAAAATTATAAAATTTCCCACAGTATTATAAACGCTTTTAAAAAATTACTGTAAAATAATTTATTTTATTAATTAGGTAAATTATTAAAACTTTGTGGATAATGAATACACACACAAAAACAATGAATTTGAAAAAGTTCTTCAATTTCAAAATTTTACAAGTATTCCTCACAACCTTCAATAAGGTGTCTTTTGTCAATTAGCAAGAGTTTATTATAAGTGTTTATCGTGGTATCTGCAATGGCTTCTGATTTGCCGGGTTTTTCCATTCCTGGGAATGTCCTGGAAATCCCGGGAATGTAGTTGTTGTTCCCAAAATTCCTGGGAATACATCAAAATTTTTAAAAAATTAAAATCAAGTTATTTTTTAAATTTAACCAATATTAATTATATAAAATAAGGATACATATAAATAGCAAAATTGATACTTTTTTATGCAATGATCAAAAAAATACGTAATAAATTGATTATTCATTTTTAAAATAGGATTTCGGAGATCATAATCAATTTATACTTTTATCACTCACCCTAGTTCTAAGCTTTGTGAAGAATAATCCGACAACATAAAATGCTCACTCGGCTTCAACTGACGTTAGAAGAATTGTTTTCAAAGCATCACGTTGTTTTATAATGTTTGGTGATGGATTTTCAGTCGAGTCGAACAACTGCATCTCTTGTTTCACGATTTTGTTGAAACTGGTACTTTTTTTGGTTGAACAATATAAAACTTTTTTCTTAGAGTAAATTGATTTCTCTAATTTTTCGTCCAAAGACAAAGGTTTTTCTTTCAAAATCTCCATGCTCTCTTCTGAGTGCGAAGAGTTGGATATTGATTCCTCTTCTTGGCAGAAGAGCATTGTCCCTATCATTTGGGCTTGTCTAACCAGACAATTTTTACTAAACAATCACGAAATATCAACAGTTACTGCAGCGTGCGATTACCGGGAAATCCCAGGAACGAAGCATAATTACCGGGAATAGAAAAAGTACAGAAATCTTAGGATTTCCCGGGAATACGGGATTCCATGTTCCCGGGAAAGAAACCCAAGTATCTACTCCTTCTGATTGAGGTGGAGATCACGCTGGCCGTTGAGGTTTCCGGGGGATACGAATGTAGAAGTAATTCAGAAGTTATTAAATCAGAAACGAAAGGATAACAAATACGAGGTGTGAACCAAGCAAACGAGACTCGTTCAATAAATCATTGTACTTACAGAATTGGTTCTATGTGACAGTATCATCTTCAAAGTAGGTCCCTTCAGCATTCCCACACTTCTGAAGTCGGCGCTGCTATTGCTGGTAACAGTTTTAAAACGAGGAATTTGGAATGCCCTTCAGGAGATTCTCCGTTTTTGCCTGAACCTTTTCAGCTGGCATAAAAGTAGTTCCATTTAAGCTATATTTAACTGTCAGAAATAGAAACAGTTGCATGGAGTCAAATCAGGTGAATAAGAAGGATGGAAAAGAAACAGAAATAACTTTCTTCCGTTGTATGTGGCTTAAGGCTATTTCTAATATATAAACTCTGGTTTTACTCTCATTTGGAGGTACTTATATTAAAAATATATCAGAAATAACATACACTAAATACAGTAGCTTGTCGATCTTTTTTAAAAAAATCGCTAAAATCGTTTGCTTGCAAGTGGAAAATTATTTCTGGCAAAAATGTTTTATAGATAGGATTTGGATTTGCATATTCCAAGAATTTAGAAAAATTAAACAAATAAGTTGAAGAAGTGTTGGATATACATAAAGTTGTAAGAATATTGGATGACTTTCAAATTTTATAGTTATCAAAAAAAAATTCTATAATGTAATGGGAAAAAAATTAACTTTTTTAAATCTGGTTACAGTTTTTATATTCGAAATCACAGACATTAAAAACATAATTAAAATATGCAATCTCTAAACCTTTTAATATATAATTAAAAAGAAAAATATGTGCAACTTTGGTATTTCAAAATATCGGGTATCCGAAACGCATGGCTACACTTACATATATTAATTACAAACAAATGAACAAAGATTTTCACTTACGGATTCTTATATTCCATAAAGAAAATACCAAATTTTTTTCACAATGTTTTATTGTATGATATCAATATTCGTATTAATAGTTGCGGTCAAAACATCAAGTCTATGCGACAATTTCTGGTTACGTTTCATGAAGAATTGCTGGATCAACATTCTGAATGACACATGTAATTCGAATTTTTAATTCATCTATGTTACGAATTAGAGATTGGTAAACAATGTTTTCCACGTACTTGAAGAGACTTCCACGTATTTCCACGACAAGAAGAATTTCAAAAGTGTTATGTCTAGAGATCCAGTGGTCAAAGTATAGGGCTTACTTTTCCCATCCATCTCCAGGGAATTCCTTTTTCACTTTTAAACTACAGTGTGTGGTGCTCCATTTACGCTGAACATATGTGACGGATTTAAATTCGATAAAGACTCCATAACTTGCGATTGTTCTTATGGTGGAGCCATTTCAAAAAGAGAATGTTGCAAAATACATGGACTTTACACCTTTTACTTTGCATTTCATTAAACAACAATTTTCATCTTTTCTTTATGGAACGGGTTTTTGTTACTTATGCCACCTGATCTACAGTAACATTAGATGAAGATCCAAGAAATTCATCGTGGCGAAAGGCTAGATTTTTATGCCTGTCGTTAGCCTTAGCTTTGAGAACCATGCAGGTGACAGTACGATTTGGCTCGGTTCCCCCTCAATTTTGTGGGAGAACACCCTGGGGTTTGTCAGAAGCCTCCAACCTGTCTTCCTCTTCCATCAATCACACGACAGAACTTGCGGCTCGACGACTATTTAGAGTACCCCCATGCCGAGAAGGCACAATTCATTTACAAACTTCCATTCCTTCTCCGGGATTCGAACCCACAGGCCCCACGGCACCACAGTCCGCGTTACTAACCACTATACCGGATGAGCAGCGAACGTAACAATGAATTTCTTAGAGCATAACAGTCCGTAAGAGAAAATTGAAGTTTGTTTATTTTTAACTAATTTTTGAAAGTGTAGAAATATTTTTCGGACATTCTATGTGTTACACGAGTAAAATCATATTTCTCCAAGGACTTTCCTTACTTTTTATTACAATACAAATGAAGTTGTGCTTCTAAAAGAATATTTTTTTATGCTGGCTTTGATGATTGTGACACCTCAGAGACTTACCTTCTTTGCGTACATCCCAAACTCGGAGTATTCTGTGATTCTTGCTTTTCTTAAGGGATTTACTTTTTGTATTAAACACGAATGCCAATGCCACCCGGAGACCTTAGTGATTCTTCCTTTTTTTTATCAATCCTCCATCTTGTCATATAATAACATCTAATGTCATCTAATAACATAATGTCATCTTTTAACATCTAAACCAAGGGTTGTCAACCTTGTAGCAGTAGTATACCAAATCAATCTATCAATATGATTCAATACTCCTCACAGTAGAAATATTTGAAACAATATTGAATTGAAGTGGCAATACATGTAGAGTTAGAGAATAATGGTCAAGAATACATATTAAGAGTTTTATTATACAGTGTGGTTCATAAAGGAGTGAGTACTTTCGAAATACTGTAAAACAGTAACAATCAAAGACAAGCAATCCCTCAACGAACCGTAAACTAGATGTACTCTTAAAGAGTTAGTCTAGCTCTTGACGAAAGGGACGTAGGCAAGAGCATATGTTTCATGTGACTAGTCAGTCTAAATAGTGCGTTTGCAGTGGAAATGTCTCTTTGTGTTCTTGAATTGAGCAGAATGTCCCGGGGCCATTTTTTTTTGGTTACGCTACAATTGCAGGACGACATTGACAACAGAATTCTCCAATTAGAGAGTGCACCACTCCACTGGATAGTAAACGCCCGAGATTACCTCAATAAACATCTCCCTCACAGATGGATTGGAGGATTCACGGACTACAACCCAACGGACTACCCAAATGGCCATCCAGAAGTCTTGACAACACTTATGATTTCTTCCTGCCTGGGTTATGTAAAGGGCAAGATATCCGTTCCTCCCCCTTCCTTTTGATCTTTTGAAGCTAATAGCATACCTATGGATGGACTTGATTCAGATACCTTAACACGCGTTTAAGTGGAAATGGATTATCGACTCAATTTGTGTCGTGCGACTAAGGGTTCACACATAGAGCATCTGTGACAATTATGTCATTATGAAACTACATTCAGTTACTCTCTCTTTTTTCATTTTTTTGGCGAAAGACGTATATATCATATATCCTGTTATAGAGTTTTATTTATAACTTCTCATTTCTTATTTGCATTGTTAAATGTGGAATGACATTTAGTTTGAAAATGTCTTTGTACAAAAGATGCGTGACATAACACACACAAAGCATAATCATTTTTTTGTACGAATCAATATTCGTTAGTTCAAGAGTCTTAAGAACCATGAATATTAACATTTTTAGTGTCTATTTGAACTGTAAAAATATGAAGGTATGAATCGTCACAATAATTAAACAAATAAGTTACAAGATTTCTCAATCAAGCTAAGAAAGTTTCTTAAAATTAAAAGCAACCTGTAATGCACGAGGTGCTTCAAAGTAAACGTACTTTCGACTGAACTCGTGCTCGATACTTGGGCATCGGCGGTGTTAACTAAACGAAATAAAAAAAAGTTAAAAGGGTGCAGAAAAGAGAGACACTAGGTGATTTCACCTAATGTAAAGATTTTGCAGAGTGGTGAAAAAGCCATTAAGAATTATGCGCCATGCCAATTCTGATACGGTTGTCATAAGTTGCAGACGAACAGTCTAGATACATGTTTCTCAAATTTACTTTATGCCTGAATTAACTATTATTTTGATTTCCTAGTTGGTTGGTCACAATCCTCGTGTGCGGCGTTTGTTTTCGGTATATATGTTTTGCATTCCCTTAGGCCTACACTTTTCTACAGATAGGTAGCAGGGGTGAGTCCGCTCCAGTCAAGCGGCCGGTGATACATCCGTACGAGGCTTCTTCGGAGTTTTTTAAGAAACATAAGCATAATTTTAGTGTTGCAGATTCGAGTTTCCCGCCTGATCCGCGTTCTGATTCTTCAGTACCATATCGTAACTCCAAGCCTAATTATTGCTAGTTGACTGGCACATTCCCTCGCTTGTTGAACTGTATGATGGATGAAGATACATTATAAGATGAACTTCTACTCTGTCATATGAAACAATCATTTTAGGACACGGATAAATGCATTGTTTTACCAATATTAAAGATTGAAGAATTGCCTCTCATATACATTTTTTTTTTCATTTTTTTTCTTTGCCTAATAATGAAATGTCCTTTAAATCTCCCTTTGCGTTATGGTATGTCAATACGCAATGAGCAAGGGGTAATCGAAGCGTGTGACAAAATTACGGCCTAAGATTTACTCACAGAAAATAACTCTGCTTTGAAAACCAAGTTTTTAATCACTGTAATCAAAAACACGTGCTGGTTGATTCATAGTTAGTATGACCAATTCTAAAAGCATGAAACTATTTATGGTGAATTTTAATCAAGTTATTACCCAGTTTTATTATTAAAATGAAACGTTTAAATTAACAATTTAACTGCTTTTATAAGTGGGAGGAAATTATGGCTTCGAAATTAGTTACTCAAACCCGAAACGAAGTTTTAAAGTTTTTGACGAATAATTGCTCAGATTTTGTTTTAAATAAAGGGTTTAAGAATCAGAAGAGACGCTTTATAACGGGTTACTATTTAAACTTCGAAATTTGGAATGTAATCAAAGGCTCCATGAAAGAAATATAGACGAAAGGTTGTCCTTGGGAGAAAATTGAAAAAAGAAGCTGAAGGCCTATCGCTGTAGAAAATTCTCTGGCTTAAAGAACTTTAGCAAAGAAACTACTTGTATTGCAATCGCAATCTGTCATCAGATGAAGAAAATTGGCTATAAAACTGTGAATAAACCAGTCTGTCATCAAATGTCTGCAAAAATCGTAACAAAACGAAGAAAATGTTCTTGTCCTCTGCATTTAATGTTATGCAAAGGTATATACAAAACATGGATAACTTCGGAGATAAAATAATCTTTCATCTGTCATTTACACCCAGACAAACGAAGAAACAACATATTTCACGCGAAAAGCGTCGCAAAGAGGAAGCTCTTTTGGAAAGGGCAAGTTGGCCGTCAGGTGCTCTTTTTTTATTGGAAATGTCCTCTAAAGGCTTAACACAATTCTTTTTTGCCGACCCAAAGGCTGAAATTGACACTAAATACAACTAAAATTAAGTTTTGAACCATATGATCAAAGAAACATTAATACCCTCAAGCAAAACTTGTTTTTCACTAAGATTCTGCATCAAGTCATAATGCAAAATCAACTATAAAATGACTGAAAGATACAAAAAAAATCTTCTTGAAAAAAGACTATAATCATCTCCTGACTGTGGGGATACTTAAAAAAAACAATTAGATAGACGTAAAGTAATAACACTTCAAGGGCTTCAAAAAGCAATCAAAGAGAAAATTAAATATTCGCAAAAAGGGTCGAAAAGGCACTTTTGGCTTATCCTAAACATTTCCGTAAAATGTACAACGCTAAAGGAAACTATACTGAAATTTTCATAAAAATAACTTAATTCAATAAAAAATTTATAATACTCTTAAATTGGTGAATTTAGAATTCAGAATGGTGAAATTTAGAATTGGTAATTCTAAACTTAAGTTCTCCTACATTGTGAACTACAATTAAAGCAGGCTACTTTAACTGTAAAATAGTTTGCATGTTTCTATTTCCTTGAAATGTTTCAAGAGTACCAAAGATTCGAATATTTACAAACTTTCTTACACGAATAAATAAGATGCTACCGGGCATATGTTGATTATCCTTTTACGAATTGCTATCTAAAGCTCATCAGTCTTATTCGAAATATTGTCTGAAATGCAAGAAAAAAAACTAAATTCAAAAAATTAGGTAAAATATTTCCTACGCGCGTAGAAGCCTTAAAACTCATAGCTTCAAAGGGTATCACAAATATATACCCTTATTGATAAACCCTTTTGACTTTTTCCTCTATCCCCCAAACAAATAAAAATATTACGAAAGTAATATGCTTGCCTGTGAATTTTTTGAAGCTATTGCCATCTCCTTTTCTTCGTAATTCCAAGTACATTTTTCTTAATACTTGATGTTCCCATATATATTGTCCTCAAGAGCACAAACATTACATTTTTCTTTAGCGCCTTCCACAGTACCTGCCCTATTACATGAATTTCACTCGCTCACTTAGCCATCTGTTCTCGCATCTGATATTTCTTTATCGACATCCAGTAGTCTACATACTTCTGTTTGGTCATCTTTAGAAGTCAAGCAGCTATTTCCTTCAATGTCTTCTAAATTTAGTGCATCAATCGAAACTCAACCATCTATTTCTGTACTGGTACTTTCCGTTTTTTCATCCAGTAGTAAACATTCTTATGTTGCATCGTCTGCATCTTAAGCATTGAAAAATAAAAAAAAAATAACAAAAAAGCGGACATTAATAAAGCTTTCGGTACTAAAGTTGAAAATAAACTCAACCCCGAAATAAAAATAACCCTCATAAATTCAGAATATGTGCATTTATACATTACACATCAGACGATGGGAATATGATTCTCTATGTTGGAAAGAAACCACGTCCTGTTGTGTCTGGTTAATGCATTTTGTGATATCAACCTAAAATTGAAAACGGATATTCAAATTTCATTTTAAAATTTCAAAACTGAAAATCGTTTTTCGAATATATTTCATGATTTGCATGACGTGTTTGATATTTAGTACCTTTTTACTCCTTTTTTTTCATTACTCTCAATGCATCATTTTGTGTCCTTTTGATGCAGTTTCAATTGATTTTTCTAATATATCTGATTTTATCCCATTTACATATTTTATTTTATAAACCTTTTATTTTAAATTTTACTATACCCAGTTTTTTCTCTTGAGCCTTAAAACCAAACTGTCACCCATTTCATTCGATGTCTGTGAAGATTTAATGCTTTATACAATTGTCGTAGTTTTAACAATTTAACAAAGGTAGTTAAACAATTTTGCATTTTTTATTTAAAAAAGTATTCTAAATTGTTTGCAAGATAAATACTTTAACATTATTTATTATGTATTTTATAGTAACTTCCATTGCAATATGTGGTTTCATGAGTTCCAATTTTTTTAATTTCTTAATGTATCTCATTTAATATATACCATTCTTAATATACCATACCATCAAACAACTTTACGAAATAAAAAGATGTCGCCAAATGTTGTATCCCTACTCGCGAGTAATATTATTGTTTTGTAGCGCGCGAAAACAATTTTTCAATGTTACCCATTTCGTAGAATTTGGCAACACTTTTAATTGACGATTTGATCGATGATGCAATACGTAAGTACCCTTTTTTCATATTCACTTATCAATGGGGGATCAAATCTATAAGTCTATAACCACCTTAATAGTTTGTAAGTTTCAGGGGAGCTATTATTTTTGCTACCAATAAATTAGTTAGCAAATCATTTTTCAGAATTTCATCTTAAAAATATGTTATTTTATCATGCAAAATATTTTACACTAAGAGTGATGAAAAGAGATGTACTTGGAAATAAGCAATTTCGTTCAGCTTAAAGAATGCTTACGTACGTTAAATGCGTAAATAAAGTCCTTCTGTCAATGATGATATAGAGAATCGAGTTTCAGCTCGGATGCCGACCTCATTATAATTTAATTGGTAGCTTATATAATTCTAGTATTTAATTATGATCACTGGAAGTGTTTAAGTAACTTGCATAAGTGATCAATAACACTGGAACAAATTAACAGACAAAATAATTGGAATTATTATGAAGTAACACTCATGGACAAAAAGACTAGCACACAAAGAAATAATTGAGGGATTGTACTGAAACCTGGCATGAAAGTACATGTTGGAGAGATATGTAAATGATTAGAAAAGCAGCGGGATTGCGCATTACGTATAGCCAGTAGAGGGTGTTTAACGTCGTTCTCTGTGAAGTATAAAACAGGTAACCAAAGCTTGTTTGAGTGTGCTGAATCGTTTACAAAGAAAGACCTGAGGTAGACATGCCATTAAACCGTTTTCGGAGACAATATGAGCAGCTGTCGCAGTTTGAGAGGGGGAATCATCGACGTGATGGAAGCTGGGTGGTCCGCAAGGCGAATAGCTCGTCAATTAAGCCACTCTGATTGTGTTGCAAGGAGGTGTTGGGACCACTGGAACTAAAGGGATGTCATTTACACGAAGGTCTTCTTTAACGACGAATCCAGATTCAACCACAGCAGTGATAACAATCGTGTTCGTGTGTGGAAAACCCGTCTCCACACACGAAGCTGCCTTTGCTCAATCCTGCCTTTACTTTACAGCGACACACCGCTCCCACAGCTTGTGTGATGGCATGGGGTGCCATTGCCGGTCACCCCTAGTATTCATTCGTGGCTCCATGACAGCCCAGAGGTAAGTCCATGACATCCTGCAACCACATGTGTTGCCATTCATGCAACGGATCCCAGGAACCGTTTTTCAACAAGTCAATGCTCGGCCTCACACGGCAAGAGTGTCGCAAAACTGTCTCGAATTGTTACTACCCTTCCTTGTCCTTCTCGATCCCCAGATTTATCTCCAATCAAGCATATCTTGTATCATTTGGGGCGGCGAGTTGGGTATCCCACGAGTTTGAACGAACTAGAGGCAAGATTACTGCAAATATGGAACGAAATGTTTCAAGACATCATACAGATCTTGTATATCTCAATGCCCAATCGTATCGCATCGTGCATTTGCGCTAGAGGCGATTCAACAGGGTATTGAATCCTCCGTTCTTTTGCCTTTTTCTCTGAAGCAAATGATCCTTTTCCTTTGATTTTTTAATTATTTACTTATATCAAAGTAATCATTACGTATGTAAAATTTCGTTTCATTTTGACGACTCTTTCTTGGTGCTCTAATTTTTTTTGTCCATGAGTGTATTAAAACTTGCTTCTTTTCCTACAAAACTTCCATATTAAACTGTTTCAAATTTTCAAAAAATTAATCAATGATATTATTTACAATATCCCTGAATTCGGAGGAAACAGTGCCGGTTTATCCATTGGGCGCTTGAGGCGAGTTCCCAGGCACATGGAAGGGACCGTATAAGATGTACTTATACTACTTATAGATTTCGATCCGGCAGTGCGAAGTGGACCTGTTAAACATTTACGGCCGGGGCCTCAAATGAACTTAAATCGGCACTGGAATGAATATATATATATATATATATATATATATACACACTTTATATTCTATGCCCTTTTTCGTTTTTTTGATCATAAGTCGACGAGCAATACAATGCTCATTACATACATTCATCAAAGACACAGACAACCCATTCAGAGAAATACTGTTTAAAATAGCAGGGCTTAGATAGTGGTGATCCTCGGCCATGGGTTTGCTGGAATTTGAATCTGACAGTTCCATTCCATACAGAAAATCCTGCAAAAAAGATCATGAACACAACACTTATTATCAAGTCTAAAATAGACCACTCTGACTGCTCTATTCAAGGAACTGAAAATTCTAGTTGACACCTTTCGTACTTCCCGAAGCCCTCTCTACATACAAGTTTAAACGTTTGGATCTAATTTTGTGTAGGATATAAAACACTTTATATGCCACAAAAACAGAGAAATATATGGTTGCCTCATTTGAGATCAATTCTTGGCCAACAAGCACATATCTGCTCTCTCACTTCTAAATATCCCACAATGACTTGGGATTCACTATATTGAATTGTTCATTATATTGAAAATATAGAATATCATACAAATAATTCTACATTTATTTTTTAAAAAACTAATAGAACTTTTGATAATGCTAAAATTTTCATGAAATATATAATCTTAGTATTTTTGTTAATATCTAATTTTTGTGTTTCGTTTTCAATTTTTATTTCTAACGGGGCTGCGGATTAGTTTTTTATCATTGCAGACCTAGTAAATTTTCCGGAACTAGTATCTCTTTTTATTGTGGCATCATATACGTGGAGTACCAATCACCTCAAATAATTTTGCCGAGAGCATTCAAGCAAACATGTATGCTTAAGGGGTCGCTCTCTTTAACCACTTAATCATACAACAGGAATGTAGTCGATTTTCTGCATCATGAAAATCCACCGACTTGAACCGAAGTCGAACCCACAAACTTTGGTGTAAAAGGTCAGTGCCAAGCCAATTGCGCCACCCAGTCGTTTCGTTTTTAATTGTTCCGCAGAAAGTACTACAAACATTTATCCACTCAGCCCCGTTTATCCACTAAATGCATAACTAAACATCATTAGTTAAAAATTGCTCCAAATATTAATATTACAAAATTTTTGCCCTGTTAGAATTTATTTTTTGTTCAATTAATTACTGTTCAACCGAGGATATAATCCACGCAGGCATGGAATTCAATCATACCGTGCCTACGAATTTATTTGGCTTCCACAATCTCCAAGTGGTAACTTATTCCCAAATACACATTTGTTACTTTGCTCAACCAGTAATTAAATTCACATTCAAAGATTAAATCTTCTGAATAAAATATGGCTATATAAAAGCGAGGTCAAACACAGATAATTAATTTTTGGAATAGCAAATCACGATCATAATTGGAAAACAGAAGTGAGAGCTAGGAATGAAAAATTCGACTCTTACAAAAGGAATATTGGTGATTAATATTTTGTGATTATGCTTCTGAAACCTTTTTTTTTTTCTTTTTATAATTGCTATTTTCTTCAATTCATATATTACTCTTGCTTTTATGTTTGAAAAAGGATAAAAATATTTTGGAATACTTTAGGATTTATACAGAGAGATAGAGTATTTAGATTGTGCATTTGTGATGAGTATGATTTGATTATTAGCCTTTATGTGTAATTGAGAAATGACTAGATTTGAAATTTGAAGAAAGGCAGCTTTGTTTCACTGATGAATTATCAATTGTTTTTTAAGGCTACACACAGTACCCTAAAAATTTCATTTTTACCTATTTGTTTTGTTTTTTTTTACATTTTCTAGTGGCTCATATCATTGAGAAGCTTGCCACAGAATTTCAGATCTGTTAGCAAATTAGTTTTTAAGATATTTGTGAAGTTTTATAAGCTATGGTTTTGGTTTCGGTTTCATTTTAAAGCATTTCCCCCCTTCAAATTGAATTAATTAAAAATATTTTTGAGCTTTCACTTTGAAATGGTTATTAATTCCAATTTTCATTACTAAAATCATTTCTGCTTGACTATGCTTTGAGTTTTTTGAGTTCTCATAATTAATTAATTAAGATTAATTTCATGGCCAATTTTTGCTTTAAAAATAGTTTATATAACTTAAAAGATTTATCATTATTTTTTTCCTGTAGAGAAAAAGCCATGGAAAATGCGTTCTCAGGTTGGTGTGAGAAACATTATTTCGAAAAGATGGAATACTACTGAAAATGATGTATCTAAAAATCAGTCATATGCTGATTCTGCAATTAGACTTCCGAATACAAGTATTCTGAATTCAAATATTGCAGATATAATTGAATATTTCCTTGATGTATCAAATTAGATTATTCTAAATATATTGTAGTACTACATTTCAGCATTTTAAAGTCGTACGACAAGAGGTAAAATTTCCTAAACTGCCCCAATTTAAAACTAAAAGAGATTAAATTTTATGGGCAAACCTGACTATTTTTAGCTTAATTTAGTATCATTGTTATTTTGTACATCAATGATTTGTGTTTCAAAACATTTGTGAAAATATTAGGTTAAGATAAAGCTGAATAAACTGAAATCTTAACAAATGCTATTAATATTATGCAAAAATATATTTTGAATTAAAAATATTTTTTTTTCAGTCCTATTTGTTTAAATTAGTGTTTTAATGCAGAACATACATTTGAAAATAACATATTGAAAATTTAGAGCTTTACGGGCTTTATAAGTTTTTATTTTATAACTTTTATAACAAACTTTAAATACGTTTTTCTCGGACTTTCAATTTTTAAAGTATGAATTTTTTCTAATCCCTAAGGCTTTTCTCCTGTTCAAGATAGAGCCTTGAATTTTTTTTGTATATACTCCCAAACGTATGTTCTATAAAAGTTAGTATGGATTTAGGGCTGAGATCTCCAGATATTTTTCTAAAAAATGATAAATTTGATATTTTAAAAATTTGCACGTTTTTCCCATATTTTTCTAGAAAAATAATTATTAAAAATCAGCATGGGAATATATTTTCAATCAAAACTGACTTTTTACTTAAAAAAAAATTCAACTTAATAATATAATCTAAATATAAAACATCAATTATTTTTACTGTAGCTGTCTTCAAAAAAAATTTTTGAAAAAGGGTACCGTGTAGCCTTAAACGATTTAAAAGTAGTAATCATTATTTTAAATAAAATTTTACACAGTAGACTAGGTTGAGTTCTATAGTAGGTTGAGTTCTTTTAAATATCCACATTACTGTAAAAAAGACTTAAATAATTTTTAATACACTAAATTATACCTTTTATCAATATTGTAAGCTTAATGTATGAGATTATCATTACATTTAAAATTTAATTGTATAAAAAGAATATGAAATAAGATTTGTCATCTCATGAAAATATTTGTTGTATTTTAAAAAGAATTAACTTAAATTTTTAAATTAAATTTGTATATTTTTGATCTTTTTAATTTTTTTGAGCATTTGATTTATTCTAATAGTATTCTACAGTCGTAATCATACCGCAATAAATTTGGTAATTGCTGATTGCAGAAAAGCATATTTTAGCTTGATTTTATATTGAAGTTACTTATGTATCATTCTTAACACACACAGAAAAAGTATATTCTATAAAAACTAGATACATAAATAAAGTAATTTTTGAGAAATATTCTATGTAATGTGTTGGGAAGAACAATAATATTTTGTAAAAGTTTCAATTCGAACAAACCATTTTGAAATATCGAATTCTCTTTCATACGTTTTTTTTCTTACGTTTATGTGGATCCAGATGTTTTTTGCGATTACTTGGCAGTTCAGTAACTTTTTTTCCCTGACTGTATATTTCTTTCGAAATATTTGAATTTTTCCCTCGACTAAAGTGACCATTTTTTCTACAATGAAAAGGAGGACGAAAAATTTCAGAAAAATTACTACTTAAATATATGAAACGTTTTATTAACTCAAACAAATTACGCTAACTACGCTTACATTCTTTTTAATTATTATCTTAAATGAGTATTTTTCCAATTGAATGAATTTTTTTTGTCAACATATCATTTTTTAATACATCGGCAATAAATATCCTTCATACTGAATTTTACGGTAAGCATTGTAAGTAAAATATTAACATTCAATTTTGATTTCTCACTCTAGTCACTTCACAAAAATCATTACCAACTGAAAAAAAAAACTTTTTCAATTGCTGCATTAGTTCCAGGGCAGCAGAACGTAAATTCAGCAAAAATAATTACATTTTCATATGAAATGTGTTCATTTTTGAAAAGGCTTAAGTAATTTCACCCATCTTTTACCACTTTCTCAGCATGTTGATTTTCAAAGTGTTCTAATATATCATAATTCAGATATTCATGCAGTCTTTTTTTTACTTCAAACAGACAATTGCTATCGATTTTAATATCATGCATTTCTTTCGATAAAAACTCAACGTTATTTTCTATATCTGCTCACTTTACTTTAGACCAAGTCAAAAAATACCATAGAAAGTTGTTATTTCCTGTGATATTTGTTTCCTACCATTCTTGTTTCAGACCATTCTTCGACATTTTTAAGACATGTTTGGCTCATCTCTGAATACAGATATTAAAAGATTAGTTTTAAAACATTGAAAAGGAGAACACTTTTCAAAAAGGGCAGGACCTATAAAAAGAGGACTGTCCTCCCTAAAGGAGGACGGTTGGTCACCTTATCTTGACGTATTTCTTTCAATCCTTTTTATTATTCAAGAATCACTTTCTTGCAAGAAATATAAATGGTTTTACAAATAAAAGACACAACAATAATTTTATCAAGCTTTTTCTATATTATACGAGTAAAATTTTAGCAAAAGGCAGATCAGATAACCGAATTCGTCTATATACTACAGATATTTATACTGAATTTGAATGAAACAACTCTTATGTTTAGATAATTAGTTTCTATAAGCCATATCCGCAAACAGTTATCAGTTAAATTGTAATAACAAATAATTTATTCAAAGAAATATATTGGAGTTATAATTAAAATTAATTAAAAACTTATTTATTTTCAAATGTTATCCGATGAAGAGTTGATAATACAACTGACTTCAACACCTCGGAGATGTAGCGCTGGCTGTTTAAAGTACCGGCAATGCGGACTAGAGGAGTGCGAGAGTGATATCCAATACCACCCCAGACCATAATACCCGGTGCAGGAATAGTGTGGCGGTGGATAACGCAGCTGTTCAGCATCCTCTCTCCACGGTGTCTCCAGACTCGAATCCGACCATCGTGCTGTTGCAGACACATGCGTGAATCGTCAGTAAAAACAACTTCATTCCATTCTGCCACCCACATCCTTCTTTCATGGCACAATTGGAGGCGGAGACGTCTGTGATTCTGCGTCATGAGTAGACGAAGAAATGGACGTCTTGCGGATAGACCACTCTGCTGTAAACGGTGTCGAATGGTACGCGCAGACACTGAATGATGCGTTACAGACTCAATGTGCTGTACTATGGTTCGTGATGTGACTGAGCGATCCGTCACTGTCATGCACGTGAAGTGGTGCACTGAGGTGGATGCGATCGACCACGTCAGTCCTTCGTACCCTCCTGCATGCAATGGTCACATATCCGCATTACAGTTGTTTGGTTTCGTCCAACACGACTACCGATTTATCTGAAAGATAATCTACAATCTCGGTAGGCGACTGTCTTTCTTCTATCGAACTCGGATATTTGATCAATAGCTGATCGCTGTTTTCTACGAGACATAACTGATCGTTTTTTGAAAAAACCACAATTGCCGAACTTGAAATCGTCGAAATCTCCAAGCCTTAAATAGCGCTTTAAGGTGGTGCCACAGGTTCGCGTGATGTGTGTCTACACTGAAATTCTAATAATTTGCATATCTCACCTCCGCTAATGCATGTTTTAAGTTTAATGTTATTTGCATGCTTCCTTCATGGTGTTGCATTTACGGTGGCCAACAGTGTATTTGCTCATTTTTGTCGGCTGTAAAACGAAAACATGAAAAGCACTTATTTTATTTTTAGGTCAGACGTTTCAGAAAAAGCCATGTGTTTATTTTCATTTGCATTTGGAGCATGTATCTGTGTTCTGCAAAATATTCAGAGAGTTCTATTAATTTTTTGAGTGTTTTTCAACAGGTTGACTTAGGATACAATAAATTGAAAGATAAAACGATATTTTAAGGAAAGTGTTGTTTTTTGGTAAGATTAATTTAATAATTTATAAGTTTAAAAGGAACATTTTTATATGCATATCGATGAACTAATAATTTTGATAAGAGTTGTTTTATTGGTTAATTCAGTATTAATTTTTAATTATGTTTATATAATTCAAATAATGCGAACAAAATAATATATAAGTGAAAAAAAATTTAAAGTTTAATTTAAAGTTAATAAATAAAAGTTTAATTTTCAAAGAAAAAACCTGCTAAGCATAATACTATTATAAATAATGTAATATATTTATAAAATCCATTAAAAAATTGTGTTCTTTTTAATCTATTTTGAAAACAGTATTTATTTACTCTGCCTTCAATATTTACATATATGCTTGTAAAAATAATTCCTTTTCTTATTTTTTTATTTGCAATGTAAAACGTAAAGATATTTGATCAATATTATGTTTGTTTTTTTCTTCTTATAAAACATATAAAAACAAAAATAGAATGAATATATTATTGTGAATATTTTTCTCTCTGGGCACGAATAAGCCGAATGCATTTCATGTCTGTTTTTAGGATGTTTTTTTTCAAAAAGAAAAAAACAAGAGAAACAGTTTTGCAAAATTTCAACTACCTTGAAATTTTTTTATAAATTTTTTTATTTTGTGAAACGTAAAAAAGGAGCAAGTGAATAGGTGTAAATAATAATTTTATTACGGGTATTTTCTACATTCTTCACTGTCTTACTAGCTGTGCATTAACAAATCTGAAAGATATAAAAACACTTATTTTAGTTCAACATGCTCATTCATTCTGGATATTTCAATTTCAATAACTGGTGTTACGTTGTCAAAACTTTAATTCTTTGTCACTTGCATTGCAGACGAAAATCATAAAAGAGAATTTCTAATATTTTTAGATTGGAGAATTTCCCAGAAATTCAGTTTAAATACTCTCCTTATATTTTTCTTAATTTTCTGCATAAATATATATATTAACTTTCTATATTATATATAATTTTGAAATTCTCATAGATCTGATTTTTTTTATTTATTAAATTTAAAACTATTCAGTGACTTCTTCCTCTCTTAATACAGAAAATAATCTCGGAAGTTTATAGGCTTCTCCAAACAAACCTTAACGTATTTTTTCTTTGTTATATGTGAAGAATGAATTTTTCTAACAAAAACTCTCGCCTTACTAAATGTGTATTTCTTAAGGAATGAAACGCATTTTGGTGATCACTAGAGTATAATTTATACATTTCAATAACATAAACAATATTTTAAAATGAGGGATATAAAAATTATAATGAGATATTTTGAATAAAAATATTAGTAATAAGCAATCGTTTAGCTTCAAATTTTTATAACATTCTTTCATCCTTCATTCTTTCGTCCATATTTTTGAACAATATTGATGTTAATATACACAAATAATTAATTTTTGAACTTGAACTTAAATTAGTTAATTAGTTAAATCATTACAATGAAATAAATAGTACCTGATTCCATTTTATTACTAAAATATTCAGTAATTACAAGTAATCCATGACAAATACACAAAGATATTTTTGTGTATAATTTTTATATTAAAAACTATGTTCGTAGATTAAAATATTTAAATTATTTTCTGTAGGTATGAATGTTTAATTAGTTAGCATATTTATATTTTTGATATCTAAATAAACTGATTAAAATATATTTTATTGCATAATCAATCATTCTTTTTTTTCTTTTAGGTGAGTTGATCTTAGTGATTACCATAACTTGGAAGTTTCAAAGCATTTAAAATAGTAAGCCTGAAAATTTAGGTATGATGCAAACACAAAAGCATTTGGAAAATTATTTTAAAAATTTTAGAGTTTGTTAGTATATTAGTTAGCATTTAGTTATATAGTATAGTTAACATATTTTAGTTATATCTTGTGTACTTGAAAGAAGCTCTATGATTTGCGGCAAACAATTTGCATAATGTGGAATTTTCTGTTAAAAATACTCATTTGAAAAAAGCATTAATTAATATATATTACTTTTTTATAAATCGTGTACACTACTTTCTCAATAAAACTTATCTTAATATTGAATTTCTTAAATTTTTATGGCTTCAGTAGAAAATAAATTGAAAACAGAAGGAAAATAATTTTGCAATTTTTTATGTTAAAAAGGCTACGCATTTTTTTAACTTCATATGTAGTATAACATTTAAAACAAACAGAATTGATTTCAAAAGTGGGAAAAGTCCACTCATATAATAAGCAGATTTCTTTTGAATTAAATGTAATATATTATCTGTATCATTCCACTAGATATAATAGATTTTTTTTTCTGACAGAAAAAAATTCATTTAACACACACATTCTCATATAAAATAATAACAACATCAGTCCAAAGATCCCACAAATATAGAATACTACAATTTAAAATATTTATTTGCAATGTCACACACAGTGAGAATCAGATTCCGATATTAAAAATGTTGTCTTTATGTAGAATAGGAAATATATTGTAGGAGAGAGTAGAGTTGTCTCCCTAGATAATCCTTCTAGATCCCTCTAGATTTATCCTGGGGCATTTGTTTTTGTTATCAAATTTCGTGTTTTGGTAACATTTAGTGACCAAATTTGTCACCAAAAAGTCACCCATACTTATTCATCATTATTGAATGCATAGTTTTTCTTTGACTACACACTTTCTTTCGGGCCACAATTAGCGATTGCAATACCGGTCTATCGGGATACCGAATACCGGTATTTTGAGCCATTTGTACAATTTTGTAATACCGGTATTCACAAGCTTAAATGCCGGTTTTTCGGTATTTACTAGAATTTTTTTTTTTAATTATCTCCTTTATATGTTCAGGGATCGCCAACTTAGCAAAATAGTATACGTTTTTGTTTTTATGTCTCCCTAACGGGCGAAATTAATTAGACTGTGAACATAAAGTTGCATCATACAATCAAGAAATGAAAAAATATATGAATCATCCAAGGAGGCATGCCAAAACTATCCTAAGACAGTTCAGAGCGATACTGCACACGCTCAGGATTTGTAGTCTGATATTCGTATTTGTGAAAACAAGGTTGTAGTTGTAAAGAAAGTGCGTAATATTTCGAAATTTTTTAATTGGTGACTTCGTTATTCACATTGTATTTGCAAATCATACTTATAACTATTTTAAAAATGAAAAGGGAAAGGAAGAAAAAAGACTAACAAGTTCAAATTTGATCAAGTTTATATTAGATTTTCTTAATTTTTTTTACCCACACACCTATCTACATTCAAAAGAATTTGGTACAGTTATCGAAGATGATGATGACATTAATGTCTATAGTGAAGGGGAATTGTCTCTTGAACAAAAATTAGAATGTGAGATAACTAAAAAAAATTCCACAAACAAAATACAATACAGAAATTAGCTATACCCAAAAAACCATTCGAAGAGAAATCGATTTATTTGAAAAGACGTGGTAGAGATACTTGGAAAAAGTATATCGCGCATTGCTAACAGTACAACCAACTAACGTAGATACGGAAAGAGCGTTTTCGACAACAGGTAATTTTTGCACAAAATTACGTTCCAGGCTTTATGGCAGTACAATAGATGCATTATGTTTTTTAAATCACATTTCAAAAATTTATAATAGTACTGAAATTTGACTAGTGATATTTACACTTTTTGTGATTTAAATAAATAAGATGTTCCCTTACTTTTTTGTGATTCTTTATGTTTAATGTTATAATTTATAAATTACAAATTATTTTTGTGTTATTTACACTCTCTAATAAAACTGGCAAATGAAACAAAGAAACGCCTGTGTTGTTCTAAAATTTCTAACACCGGTATCCCGGTATTAAGGTCTAAGAAATACCAAATACCGGTATTGAACTTTTGATCCGGTATTGCAATTCCTAGCCACAATACCTCTTCAGAAGAGATGCTAGCGCAAACCCAATTTTTGGGAATACTATGTATGTGTGGCGGTGTGATATCTATGTAAATCAGTAATAGCCTCCATGCGATGACGATCGCTTTGGCATGGAGGCTAAGATACTCGTTTTCGGATTGGAAGGTGCCCAGTTGTAGGGTCACTAATGAAAGATTAGATCCCAGTACCTTCTGATCCAAAAATGAGTATCTTAGCCACCATGTCAAAACGATCATCATCGCATGGAGGCTATTACTGGTTTTTATAGATATCACACCGTCCCATATGTATGAATATAATTTCTGAGGTGTAATTATATTTATTCCTTATATGCTTTAAGAATAATCAAATAAATGAATTTGCTTTAAATTTTTCTTATTTCTAGCGTTAAACAGGTTAAGAAAAGAAACAAAATAATGAAAGAATTCGGAAATAAAGGTATTTATTCAACTTTTTAAGATCTGATGCATTAAAAATGTAAAAATAATATTTTAAGTGGTTCATTTACAAGAAAATGTAGAAACGCGGAAAATTACTAGTAATAAATAAATGTAATAAATTCAGAATAATTAATTGGCTTAATCCAAACTTATTTTATGAAATTTCTGGGATATCTTGCATAAATATTGTTTATTAAAGTAAAATTGTAGTGACTTCACAACAGTAAATATTGTACAGCATTTTTTTTTTCTTTGGTTCAAAATGTAAATTAAGAATCAATATCTTTCGAAAGTTCCACTTAATATTATGTTGAATTTTTAAAGGTTTGCTAATTTTTGTACGCTTATATTGGTTTCACTTTCTTTCATTCTTTCAATTATTTATTGATATAAAACTATTAAATTTAATCTCTAAGCACTTAAATGCTTTGGAACACGAGAAAAGTAATCAACCACTATATGGCAAATCCTTTTAAGGTCTTGGTATGATTTTTATTCATATTTATACATAGTGCGATATTTAGTATGGATATAAAAATAATAAGGCTAACAAGTTGATTAATTAGAAACATGCAATCAATCTCAATTAAAAATACAAATTACAATAAATTAGCAACTTTACGAATTCGGAAGAAAAAATCAGTTGCAAAATATTTATCAGTTATTTAAACGAACCCTTCATTTTTATTGAGCATTTATTTGAGTTTTTACAGATGTACTCTTAGTTATATTTATACAATCTTTTTTTTATTCGACTGTTTTTCTAAAGTTCTAAATTTTATTTCATTAAAATTTATTTAAGTGATATCCTTAGAACATTAAAATATCTGCTTTAGCAAGCCTGTTTTTTAAATCTGTTAAAAAATAGCGCCTGCAGTGGGAAATGACATTTGGGGCATAATTTGACTAGAAATAAATGAGACATTCATCTTTAAACTGTTTCAATTCTAGAAGGGTAGTAAATAAAGCGTAAGTGTTAATAAGCTGTTTATTCTAGAATCCGCTACTGTACTTTCACTGAACAATATATGCGGTACGGCATCCATGCTCTTAAAGATTAACTCGGTAACACAATTTGTAAGTGATAAACCAGCTACCACTAATTAACCCAGTGCTTCACGCACTTTCAACATTTGCGACCCAATATTCAATGATAATTTTCATCGCGCCCCCCTTCATACAATAGCAATGTATTATGTGTGAATTCAATAATACTGTACTTTGACTCTAAAACTTTAATACGTAGTTTAGGGTCAAGTTAGGGTAGTTTTAGGTCTTAAGTGCAATCGCCGTACATAAAGGTTTCTCCCAACCAAAGCGTTATAAACCGTATAAATTATCAAGATAAATGTTAATTTCTGTACATAATTTTATATATGACAAGCCCATGGGGCCACTGGTAATTATTAGACTTATTCTTAATTTAGTATTGTTAAATTAATTATAAAATACATTGTGCAAAACTGGTTCATTTATAAGAGTATTATATCAATGTAAATGTGTATTTTGTTTGTTTACTTTCAGTATATATAAATTAATATTTTTTTTTTATTAATAATCTTTTGTTTTCGACTTTTCAATATGCTCGCGTCCCCCTCCCCTGGTAGTGTTATCGCGCTTCCCTAGGGGGCGCGCCCCACAATTTGAGAAGCGCTGAATTAACCCATTCGAATAAAATGAACAAAAAGATTGGGATCCGTAAATTGTAAATTAAGATATATTACATCATCTAAACTACATTTTTGCTCATATTGTTTACTAATTTAATTAAAAGAAGCTACTAATTAAAGATTAATTTATATGATTGCTTCAGGATCAGTGTTTTTAGTGTAATCAATATACCAATGATATACTTAAACAGTATAAAGTCATTGTGACAAATAGCCTCATCATGAAAATAATTTATACCAACTTACATAACAAAATAAGAAATTCAGCAAATGTATAACATATCTTGAATATAGAAAATAATATTCAATTTAGGTAACTATTTCAAAAAATATATATAGTTGATGGAATGGAATATATCCACATTATGCATCAACTTTACAGATGAAAAAAAGGGGTTCCAAATTGAGTAGCAGCCTTGTATTGTTTTGTTAATTGATTTACTGGAAAACATTTTCAAACAACTGATATAAAAAAAGCATGTTTTTAAGCATTTATTTGAGAATATATCTCTCAAGCTAAGACTTCATTTAATAAAATTACTTCGCAAATCTGTGAAAGTATTTAGAGAATTTTATTTTCCATCAAATAATTATTATGTCATATTCTATTATGCTTTAACAAAATTTAATAATCCTTTACCTTCAGTTATTACTTTCAAACAGAATTCATTGGTATTTCTATACTTCAGAAGGAACATTTATTATATTTCTGAAGTAATGATGAAATTTAAGATCGGTTTTGAAAAATAAAGTTTAGTTCATGAAATACCATTTTCAAAATAAGGTCATAATTAATTTTTGGAGAAAGAAGCTTTCAGCTTTATTGGAAAAATGGAGTGGATTGGAGTGAAGCATTGGAATTCTTCTAAAAGCTTAGTTCATGACGATTAATATTTCATGAATATTGAAGTTTTAATTCCTTTTCTTCAGAATATTTGCTTCGACGAATCTAATATCAATCAATACTTCGGATTTAAGTAAAATGCCATCTCCTATATCTACTGTTAAGCTGGCAAAATTACAATATTTTATTTATTGCAATTGTTTTAATGGTAATATACTTTGGTACTTTCAGACAATAAATCTTTAATTATTAAAAACAAACTACAATAGAGTACTAAAATTATTTTATTTATACCAAAGCCTCTTAACTACTTTGGAAGAGAAAGCTTCAGAATATCATTCCAATTCGAATTTGCTAGCGATAGCTATAGACATTCTATACATCGAATTCTAGTTAATTATATATCTATTTGTTAAAATAATAGCAAAAAAAAAAAAAAATAACTTATTCATTGTGGTAACAGAAATTTTAGATAATATATCCCTTCCTTATCATAATTATTTTGAATTGGATTTTTCTATTCTCATGTTTCTTTTTATGATGTTAATTATGCATATAGTTTTAAAGTTTAGTCCAAATTAAGTTTTATATCAATGTTTTTAACAAAATGCAGTGATTTAAAACTGTTATATGGTGTCTTAATCTTACGGAATTAATAAGAAAAGTTTGGACACTGATGTTATTTCTTATGTTTACTATTTCACACGCACTATATTAAAAATCATTTTTCATATTGGTTGTATTTATAAGCTATTTTTGAAGGGTGGAGAAATTTGAAAACTTATAAAGAAAAAAATTTGACTTCAAATATTTTTACTAACAGCTCTTTTATTTTTGCATCTCCATTTCTCTGAAGTTTGTGTTACACATTACAAAAATAATAATCGAATAACAAATTTTCAGATATCGAATTCAGTTATTCATTACTGGGGGAGTGGTTGTGGTAGCCTAGGAATCAAGGACTTGAGGCCGTTGTATCACGAGTTTGAGCCCTAGTGCCCGCCATGTAGAGAGACTAATTCTCGTTAAAGTTGTCAATGCTCAGTGTGATGCGGAACTTACGAGAGGGGGTGTCAGCTCTGGTGTTATTCTCGTCACTTGAAAATGGTTCGAATTTGCGAAGTTTGTTGTCCATAGTTCTCGTGTTGCCTTATAATGAGACGTAAATTAGCACTCCCTCCCTCAGCACTGTGTGGCTTGTTTATATTTAGAGATACTTAACTTTAAAAGTATGTATGATATAGTACGTTTATATTAGTAAGTGAAATCACATTCAACTTCAAAACTTTTTATGTAAAGAGGCACAAACGCAATTTCTGTTATAAAACTATTCGCCTTCCCCGCTAAAATATTCATCGTAGAACCCATGCTGCCATATATCTTGGAAGAGTGGATTTAAAAGAATATTCCTGCTAAGTATCGTCAGAGTATTCGTAAAAATGGTTATTCTACATAATTTTAAAGTGAGTGTTACTTATATAAGTACCGTCAGTAGATAAAAGGTTAAATTAAAAAAATGCAATTTTATGAAAAATTTAGTCAGAACGGGTATTCCGGATATCGATGCCAAGGCGATCGATACTAAGTGAGGTTGCTATGTGTTACGGGCTCGTTATAGATGAAATTTTTCGTTTTTCAACTATTAGACCTACAGACTTGAAACTTGGTGAACATGTTTCCTTTGTTGAGTAGAAATCCGGTCAGAACGAAATTTCCTGAAATCGACTAACAAGCGGCCTTGTAGAGGGATAACGGATGTGTTACAGATTAAAAAATTCCTGTTTCTAAACTACTTTAGACATACATACTTTAAATTTAAGATCAACATACTTGAAATTTGGCAAGTATGTTTCTTTTGTTTGGTAGAGATCCACTAAAATGTTTTTTCAGAATTTAATTCGGGAGGAAGTACACGAGAAAGAAAACTTATCTTTTTAGAAATTCAAATCGTCATTTTTAATCAAAAGTCAGAGCTATTAAAGATGTCATATATATATATATATATATATATATAAACTACACCCTTTTTAAGAAAAATGGTTTCATTTTTAGGTGTTTGAAAGTAATACACACTCACACGGGTTCAAAAAATGTTTAAACTTAGAGCGTTAACTTGAACTGTTTGGCAATTTTGGTTTTTCCAATCCCTCTATTCCAGTGCTTCTCAAAGTTTCAATATTCGAGACCCAATATTCAATCATAATTTTCATCGCGCCTCCCTTAAACAAGAACAATGTATTGAATTCAATAATATTATACTTTGACGTTAAAGCTCCAACTCGACTTTAACCTCTTAAGTGCCACTGGCGTATATCAACTTCTCGCTCAGTCAAAGAATTAATTTCCTCGGTCGTATGTATACGTCTTTCCGAAGTACGATCTTTTTCTGTGCGCTGCTATCCATA
>BMAV01026634.1:153601-174905 GCA_019973955.1 Trichonephila inaurata madagascariensis | reverse complement strand
TACATCACATACGCGCGCCTACGTGGAAAACGGTTGGCATTAGGAAGCGAATCGCATATCTTTTAATCGGCAGTTATGGGATTAATTATAAACAGTACAAATTGTCAAGATAGGTGTTAGTCTTTGCATATATTTTTATATATGACAAGCATATGGGGTTATTGGTAATTATTAAACTTGTTCTTAACTTTGAATTAATTATAAAATGCATTGTGTGTATCACAGATGCATTTATAAGTGTAATATATCATTGTAAAACACTGTATTTTATTTTTCATAATGTCCGAATGTATTTATTAATTTACTGAAAGTTAAGCAAATTTAATTAAATAAAGTTTGTTTTCGACTTTTCAATATGCTCGCGCCCCCTCGTAGAGATGTCATGGCCCCCAAGAGGGGTGCGCCCCACAGTTTGAGAAACGCTGCTCTATTCTATTTTGTAATTCCAAGTAGAACAAAAATGTGAGGTAATTGAGTGAGCTTTTACACATCATTGTTTGTCATCATTTGTCACATCATTGTTTCAGCCGTAGTTTTCACTAAGTATTAAAAAGAGAAGCATATTTATAGTAAATTTTCATTAAACCAATTTTAAAAGCCATTCTTTTTCCCCAAACAGGCTATGGAAATTTCGAATGAATATTAAATTATCTAGTCATTTTCTTTGAATTAAAGAATAATAGAATGATTTAACTCCTACAAGTTATTTTGCACACAATAGAAAAAAAAAGTGTTTGTGTACTTATGTACGCACGTAAGAAGTTATACTTCTTTGGCGTAACAAGATTAAAATCTTTTTAAAAATCTTGAGCAGGGCAAGCTGGGCCAAGGACGAAAGGCGTTTACGAGCAGAGATGAACGATACTAACCTTAAGTCTCTCTCTCTCTCAATTGGACCAGCCAAACTCGAGCTAATCACGATTTAAATAAATTTAAACACCTCATCACACAGGGAAAATTGCGCCAATAAAATATGGATTTTTGGCAGACTGTATCTGGAGATGATGTGAACCGAATGTGACACCTGAAACTTCATGTTCAATGTCTCGGCGGGAAGAATCATTTCTGTGAAAATTAAGACAGCCGCCAGAAGAGCCCCCGAGTTATAGGCTATTCGGACCATAACTTAAAATTTGGTTTATAAATTATGGGCTGTTCGGGCCATAAATTTAAATTTGGTTTATAATTCGGGCCACTTACAATTAAAATATTTAAAACAATTAAATAAAATAGAAGCAAGGCACCCAGCAAATCGAAACTCGACCGGGTTGTGAGAAAACAAGAGGAATCCATTCGAACTGGTACGGAGTCTGTAGTCGCAAATGGGGCTGCGCTAAATCGGAAAAGGAAAACGAAACTAACTCCCCCGGAGGGGGGACAACTGTGACGTAAATGGTCACGTACATCCCAACAATGCATAGAGTAGTAGGTGATCCCAAAGTTTCATCCTTCTATCTCTGTAATATCATGAGGTCATCAAAAGATTAGACCCCGTAGGAATAACATGGGGATTCTAATTTTAGTGATAACGCCCCCTAGGCCCACTATCTACACACGAATCATAACAAATGAAAAAGCTCAATGAGGAGAACTTATGGTCCGAGTTTCATTAACGAAGCTCAGAAATCCTCAAAGCTATGCGGGATTTAAAAAAAATTAAAACTTTAAAATAATTTTGAAATATTAAATATGGGTGAAAAAATTGGGCTATGGTCTTGAAAAACTATATCTAGGAGGCTCATAGGAAGAACAATCGAATCCCCAATGGTGCGGTCGACAAAGGTAGCATAGGATTCTAGTTATTACTGGGGAAGCCCTGTAGGGGGAAGCACCGGAGGGGACCAATTCCACGTAAAGCTCGCCCTTATACGAAAATATGACGGACCTCCAAAAATCAAATCCCCAGCTCAATTCCTTAGAGGATGAAATTTTCTCCAGTGCTCATAGGATTAACATGGGAGCATGATATTTTAGTGCTTAAACCCTCCTCATGCCAACACAATGGGAATGAAGTAGATGACTGGATGGGTCTCGACGAGTGGAACACTTGGTTCAAATCTGAAGTTCGAGACTCGAACAGAAGCCAAGATATTGTGAATTCAAACAAATTTAAAAAGTTTAAAACAATTAAAAACTATTGAAGAAATAGCCCTATGAGCATGAAATTATAATAACTAAAAGAGCAGACAAAAAGGGATCGAATGAGCCTGGTCCGAATGGACTGTCAGGATCGGGTCCCAAGATATTGGCCAAAAAGCTGTAGAGGGGAACATGCACCGGAGAGGGGATGCTTCCCAACAGATATGGTTTAAAACAACAGTTATTACGATCCCCCAAATATCAGTCTCCTAGCACCAAAAAAGTGGCATGTTAAAATATTGTCACAAACTGATAAGGTCTTAGCGGCCGAACAGTTAGACACTGCTCTATCATGCAGACGGCTCAGGTTCGAGCCTCCCAAATACTTGTTTAACTTTAATCATGACTTTCATTTATTATTATTATGGATATTTGCAAATTATATAAATTGAATTTATGTTAATCTTCCCCTGGTGGTCATTCTAGAACTCTCGACCAGGTGTGGACCAGGTGGCATTTTTCATAAAAGGAGAACATTTTGAAAAAAGGTTATTCTCTGTTCATTTTTTGTCAAAATATTGTACTTAAATAATTTTTTATTGTAATACTATTCCTAAAACAATTTTATATACATTTTCTAATCTAAATAATACTAAATATCATAAATATGATCCATTTGTAAGCTTTTGCAAAATCACGGTTCCGAACGTAGTCGGATACCTTAATCAAGATAGCGAAAGTAAATATGAGAAAAGCGATAGACATGAATCGTTTGAGTTGAATTGAAATTTTCAAATGCTGCCTAAAGAACTCTATGAAGAAAACTATGAAGCCATAAATGTAAGCACTTCGCCTTGTCAAAAAGACACAAGGAAGAAAAAGTTCTGCTGTTTGTAGATCATCAAACGACAGCAAAACTACAATAACGTGAACAAAATATGACAGTTTTGCTGGAAAATAACGTTCCTGTATTGTTAGCGAAAAATGTCTGTGATTTATGTCCCTTATTAAAGTCACGCACATTTGGAATTTTTTCTTTAGTTTTATTGGTTTTTTTCTCAAATTATCAAAGAAAAATTGAAAAGTCCTTGAAAGTAGGCAAGTATAATTTCTCTTAATTAAATTATTCACTGGAATTGTGATTTTATCGTGTATAGTAAAAATAATTATAAAATAAATTATATTTTAAAAATAAACTAAAAAACACGCTTTTATAATGAATCGAACTAAAAAGTAAAATATATATATTTATATATATTACTTAAAAGTTACATGTAAAATATTTAATACTTATCTTGTTAATTTGTACGTTTTTTTAATTATATATATGATCGTATTGTAGCTTTAGTGCCAAAGTGCATTATATTATTGCATTCAACACATTATTATTTTGGAGGGGTGGGGGGTGATAAAAATTATGATTGAAAACTAGGTCGGCAGTAGTGAAAGTTTGAGAACCACTGGGCTACGCTGTTTGTATGTCATGTTCTTTTGGGTCATTAAAAACGGCAAGAACTTTTGTTTACCTTGTATAATATACACTGGTGTGCAAAACTTAAGCAACAATGTAAAAATTTAGCAGATAGCCATGAAATTGCAGAAAAGGAGGTCTGGAGATCAGTAGAGGGAACACGTAAGTCAGTAGAAACGTCATGCGTATGCAAATATCAGGAACAAAATGTCAGAAGCGATGTGAGCGTACGCAAAACGCGTGATGTCGGCGCGCGCTGCTCAACAGTAGAATGAAATGAAGGACGGAGACGCAATTCACC
Organism: Trichonephila inaurata madagascariensis; assembly: GCA_019973955.1. Lineage (NCBI taxonomy): Eukaryota > Metazoa > Arthropoda > Arachnida > Araneae > Nephilidae > Trichonephila > Trichonephila inaurata. Next base: position 171,054 of record BMAV01026634.1, on the reverse strand, counting down.
ATATTCTCTGCAAGTGCCAGTGAGTCAGTTCGTGAAATATGGCTAGAAGGAAATCATCTGGATGACTTCACACGTGGAAGAATGATCGGAAAGCTGGAGGAGGGGCGTACTGTCACCAGTGTAGCTGCAGAGATTGGAATCAACAAAAGTATCGTTTCGCGCGCTTGGAAAGCGTTCCAAACCACAGGTACAGCTGTTAGAAAGGTTGGTGTGGCCGCCCGAGGACGACAACTGCAGAAGATGACCGATATATCATCCTGCAGGCGAAAAAATTTCGACAGCAGTCAGCAAGCGCCATTGCTCAGAAACTCTGTACAGCAACAGGTCGACAAGTGTAGCGGTTTACTGTGGCCAGACGCCTTCACAAAGGGGGCCTGTTCACCCGCTGTCCTGAACGCTGCCTCCCGTTGAAAGATGGCCCCCGAAGCCACCGTTTACAGTGGGACAGAGAGCACAAAAACTGGACAACTGATCAATGGAGTCGTGTTCTCTTTACGGATGAGAGTCGGTTCAGTACCAGAAGAGATTCTCAATGCGTTTTGATTTGGAGAAAATCGGGACCCGGTTTTATCCCAGTAACATCAAGGAAAGACATCGTTACGGTGGTCCTGGAGTTCTTGTCTGGGTTGGCATTATGCTGAATGGCGGAACTGAGCTTCCCATTTTCGACAGAGGGTCTGTAACCGGGATCGCTATTGTGAGGAGGTACTTCTTCCCCATGTGCATCTTTTCCTAGGTGCCATTGGCCCAGACTTCATCTTTATGGATGACAATGCACTGCAACATCGCACTCTTGCTGTTGAGGAGCTGCTGGAAAGTGAAGATATCATTCGAATGGATTGGCCAGCGTGCTCCCCAGATTTAAATCCCATCGAACATGTGTGGGATGCTTTGGGGAGACGTATTGCCACCGCTCACATCATCCGGGTACAACCAACAACTCAAACAGATGTTGATTGAGGAATGGGCACTTACCTCAAGAAATGTTGCACCAGCTGGTTCTGAGTATGCGGAGACGGTGCAAAGCAACCATTGTAGTAAGGGGAGGGCATATACCATATTAAAAAACATCTGCTTGTTCTTCCTGTTGGATAGACAATCATGAGTCGCGATACTATGCGTTCAATAAAGCTTGTTTTTGTTTGATTCCATACCGTATGCGTTGTATTCCTTTTTCAGCGCCGATGCTTTTATCATCCTTTACGTACATAATACTCTCCCTCATTTCAGAATTTTATGTCTCTCAGATTATTTTTCGTGAAGTTATGGCAATAAACCCAACTGTTGCTTAAGTTTTTCACACCAGTGTAGTTGGGAATATGTCATGCGGCATAAAAAGCATTAGAAAATACCTAAGTGTAGCAATAATTGTATTTTTGTTTTTTGATTAACATTATTGCATTTACAATTAAAGGGAAGTGGTTAAATTTTAAGTATTTGAAAGATTTATCATTGATTTAAAGCCATAAATTATTCAATTTGGATATTTTACCTGAAACATCAATTTTCCAATACCATTCACTAGACATGTTAAATAACGTACATTAAGTATTCTATTGTCGAGATCACTTCGATACAAATTTAATGGCTACTCGAAGTACTTGGTATTGGCTCATTAATAATCTACAACAGCTCGGAGATTTCAGTTAGAAGTGGAGTATATTCCATTTGATAGCTATAATTAAGTTATTACAGAATGAATTATTCACCAAATCGTTTGCAAACAACGTGTCTCCCATTTACATTCGGATAAATTGTTCTTCTTTTTATTTCTGTAACATAAATATTATTAGGTGTTCATTTCCATGCTGTTATACAATTTTTCTTTAAATACTTTTATTTTGAAAATAGATCACTTGAAGTATGTAGCAATTAATTTATACTAATACTATTTTAAGTCATAACTATTAAACACACTGCTGCTCAAAACTAAGAGAAATTGCGTATTTTGTCGAACTTCATGAACAGATTTGAACAAAATGTAAAAATACTGCTTCGAAACAAATATGCATATTGTTACGAATTTTGTGTAATGAATTTTTAAAATAGAATAAATAATTTATATCTAGATATGTAATATGTTTATATCACTCTATGTACTATTTACGTTATGTTAAAATTGTAATATTCTCTCACAAGCAACGCTGTGTGTGTGTTCCTTTCATTATAATGGTGATTCGATGGAAACTTGAAGAAATGTTTGCAATAGAGCCACGTTGGCTTCATTTTTGGAAACCATGTTAGCAACTTGGTGATCATTATGGCAAATTTGGTGACAATGTTGGCGACAATTTTTTATGAGTTCGTGATCCTATGGGTTCTTCTGGAAACTAGTGGAGAAATCTACTACACTGCTGTTTGTAAAAAAGGAAACACCATGAAGGACTCATCAGAATTAAATGAGAAGCAAATATAAATTATAGGATGTTACGTAAAATAGTAACGTTTCAGAGTCACCACGCATGCGTGACGTGCGCAGCGCCCTCTGAACTGATGCTGAGAGCGTATAAATAGAGGGCTGTAGCGGGACGTTGAAAATACTTAATGATCATTTGTTAGTGGCGAATGTTTAGTGTAACCTAAGTATGCCTCCATTACGAAATAAATAATTTGCAGCACGTTGGTCTATTGCTACAGGTGTACTGATATCGGCTTCGTCAATTCGTCGACGTCTGCTGCACAGAGGATTGTGTGTAAGGGTGCCTTTATACCGGATCCCCCTCACGGCAAACCATCGAAGGCTACGTCTGCAATGAGCTCATGAGCACAGAACCTGACAAGTTGATTGTCCCCAAGTTGTCATTTTAGATGAATCATGCTTCAATTTGTGGGACCATGATGGCCGCATTCGTGTTAGAAGCTATGCCAGTGAACGCTGCCTTCCAGAGTGCGTTATTGAACGACATAGTGGCTTAACACCCGGAGTAATGGTTTGGGGAGACTTCGTATCATGGACGATCCAATTTACTACGAAATGAGGGTAATCTCAATAACAACAATTACGTCCTTGAAGTGCTGCGGCCCGAAATCGTTCCCTTCCTTCAAGGCTTTCCTGAGGCTATTCTTCAACAGGATAATGCACGCCCACATGTTGCAAAGACTGTTCGAGATATCTGTCCAGCTCAACACATGCAACTTTTCCTTGACCTACTTATTCGCCGGATATGTCACCTGTTGAGCACGTGGGGAATTTGGTTGGTCGGCGACTTGCTTGTGATCCGCGTCCTGCAGCTTAAAAAGACGAACTTTTGCTGTGCATACAAGCAATATGGAATTCTCTTCCACAAGTTAATATTCAAAATCTATTTGACTCCATGCCACGTCGTATAGCAACACTTATTACAGTGCTTGGTGGCTACACCAAATACTGATTTCGAACACTTAATATTATTTTTTTTCTTCGAGAATTTCGTTGTTTATTTGTACTAATACAAGTCATTGGTGCATTAAATTTCGTTTAATTCTGATGATTCCTTCATGGTGTTCCATTTTTTACAAACAGCATTTTACATATACCCACATTTTCACTGTCGCCAATTTTTGTTCTACTTCGTACTACTATTAGTGCTCTTCTTTTTTGTTTTTGAATTCAAATCTGCAGTAAGTTGTTTTAACTACGTGTGAAGTAATTGTTTTAAATTTCAAAAATTTCTTGTAGTAAAATTGTTGAAAATGTAGTAAAAATGTAGTAAAATTGTTTGAAAGCAGATATTAGAACATAAGTACAGTCTTTATACCACTCATTCCGGCGTATTGCCTCTCATTTCTTTTCAGAAACAACCTGAAAATGTACATGCGTGCTTTCCTATCTTTTGAATCCAATTTGATTATCTTTTGAATAATGGTATGCTAAATCGACAAGTGATATGGTGAACAATATGTATGAGAGAGTGAAATGTTTGAAGGAGTAGTAAATATTTTTCCAAAGCAGAAATTATGGTTTTTATTTAAATAAAATTATTAAAACATATCCAGTTTTAATTGAGCTAATTTTTAAAAATTCAGAAATAGTGCTTAGAACCGAAGAAACATTTGATACACTGTTGTGTTACACATTAATTAAAAAAAACTCTCATGTGAAATTCATAATTGAAATTCTTAAACTAAGCTTTAAATATTTGACATAAAATAATTCAGAATTGCGAGAATATTTATAAGCAAATTTAATAAAACTCATATATTCTTTCGCAGATTCTGCGAATAAAGAAGGAAATTAATTAACGTTTAAAGTGTTACTTTAATAATATCTTACTGAAATTCAATCAAGTCGTAAATTGTTATTAAAAATTTACATAATGAATAAAAAGAATTCAACGAAATTAGCTTAGTAAGCTGTCTTTCCAAACCTCTCGAAATGAATTCTCGTTTTAATATATTGATAAGTAAATTTCAAATAAGTTTTGAATAAATGTAATAATGTAACAATGGTTAAAGACACAATAAACACACTTATACATTTAATGAATTTGGATTTAATTTTGATTTTAATTAATATCTTAATTTTGCTTTTTCCTAGCTGTTGTGTTTTTCCTTAAAAGAGACTAAGGGCGTTCATATTGATAAATTCCAAACATTTCTCCAATCGAATATTGTTTGTTGCTTTCAATATTTACTGTTATTAAAATATAACATATGTATAAGGAATATAACGTTTAAAGAGCTGTTATATAAGAAACTGTTATGACTGAAACAATCTTCACAAACAATATTAAAACATAATTAGATGCATATAGTAATTCATCAGATATCTCATAACATAATTCTTGCATTGTTAACAATAACCATCTAATTTCTGAAAAATCGTTTATCACACACACACATCTTTGTACAAATAAATATTTTCTTCATTATTTACTACAGATTTTCTAAGATTTTATTTCAATTAGAAAGAATGTATCTATATACTTTGCTGGAACACCACAAAATAATAAACAAATATCAAAAACGCGCTATTGATTTAAACATTGATTGCCTTGGTAATAGTGGGGAATGTTCATTAAATTCTTTTCTGAAATAACGCAAGGATTATTGGCGTTGGGCTTTGTAATTTTGAACAGTGGTCAAGTAACTAGGATGACACCTGAGCTGGCACTTCTAGTTCAAAGCTTAAATACCAAGCCAACGCGAGTACTTTGAGTCATAACAGATTTACCGGCTGATTCAAAATTAGTGTGACCAGTTTTAAAACCATTTTCTCTTTTTAAGGTGAATTTCAATCGTTTTATTGCTGGTTTTATTTTAAAATGAAACATTTAAATTACTTATCTAACCATTTTTATTAGTGAGAGTAAATGATGGTACTGAAATTAAATCCTCAAACCTGCAACGAAATTTTAAGGCTTTTGAAGGGTGGTTGTTCAAATTCTGTTATAAATAAAGCATCTGAAAATCAGAAAAGACATTTTTCTAATGTGTTATTACATAAACTTCGAAAAGAAATAAAATTTGGCTGGCAGTCAAAAGCTAAAGGGAAAAAAATGTGAACGAAAGGATTTCCTTGGAGAAAATTGAAAAACGAAGTTGAAGACTTATTGCTGTAGAAAATACTCTGACTCAAAGAACTTGAGAAAAGAAACTACACGTATCGCAATTTGAACAATCTGTCATCATATAAAGGAAATTGACTATAAAACAGTGAATAAACCAGTCTGTCATCAAATGTCTGCAAGCACCTTAGAAAAACAAAGAAAACTCTCTTGGTCTTTGTATTTAATGTTACGCAAAGGTAAGTACAAAACATGGATCATTTCTGATGAAGCACTAGCTCATCTTTCAAATACACTTGGCGAAACGAAGATACAACATATTTCACGCAAAAACGGTGTAAAGATACATTTGTTTTACAAAAAGCAAGTTATAGCCGTCAGATGCTGTGATGTAGATAGGAATGTCCTCTCAAGGCAAACAAAAACATTTCTTCTAGAACCAAAGGCTGAAATTGATGCTGCATACTATCAGAAAAAGTTTTTGAAGCACGCGATCAAAGAAAGTAAACGTCTTTGCTTTCACAAAGAAAGCTTTTTTTTTTCACAAGATTCTGCAATAAGTAGTAGTGCAAATTCAACTATAAAATGGCTGAAAGATAAAAATAACAGATTTTCTTCCATCCAAGAAATAGCGACCACCACTCTCGACTGCGCTCCTTGCAAATATTTTTTATGGGGATACTTAAAAAACAATTAAAATAGATGTAAAGTAAGGTCACTTTAAGGACTTCAAAAAGCAAGCGAAGAGGAAGATAGCAAAATTCCTCCAAAAATGCTCGAAAATGCTCTTTTCTCTCTTTCTAAGTGGTTACGTAAAGTGTGCTATGCTAAATGAAACCACATTGAAAATTTCATGTAAACAACTTTATTCAATAAAAATGTTTGATACTCTGAAAACGGTCACAATATTTTTGAATCATCCGGTAATGTACATTAGCTTCTCTACACGGTGGGTCTTCTGTGAGACACAGGAACACGCGACTCGATCATGCCGGCCACGAGTTTGTAATAATTATTATCCCAAATTATAAGTGTGAAATATACCGTCATTTAAAACCAATTATTTTTTTATCGATAACTTAGTTATTGTTATATTACTGCATATATTTAAAATTAAATAAATACTTCACACAAAAAGTTTTGTTTTATTTCCAAACCATCTTTATTGCCCAGATATTTTATCATTGTCAATTATTTAATAAAAGATTGTAAGGAAATTTTGAAAATTAATCAGAAAGATATCCCCATAAATCTATTTTGTTTAAGTAAGCTATTATGATACATAGTAGTTTATTTATCGATAGTAATTTATCGATAATTAGTTAGAAAAAGTATATAATGTATTGCTACACAGATTAGTATTCGTGAATCTTATGGTATTTTTAAAGAGTAAAACAGTTCCTTAAGGATGAGAATTTACTGTCGAAAAACAATCCTTAAAAACACAGGGTACAGACATAAAATTAGCACGTCTCAGAAGGTTTTTACCTCTATAGCGCTCAAACTATCAGTGTCTAAAAGAAAAAGTAAGTATGGTTTATTCGCTAGAGCACTATTCAACAGCCAAAACAATACTGACCCAGCTTCAGCGAGTCTGCACGGATCTCATTCTAGCTCTAGTCAGTCATTCTAGCTCTTTCTCATAGATCATTCATTACATCATAGATCGTGATGTTAATAGATTTCTACAGTAATTTCCAGAAGTTTCCATATGATAGCCAAGTCACCAAAATGAATCACCAACCCTCCAAAATTGTTACTATGACCAAATTTGGTCACCAAAGACGATGCCAATGTGGCTGTATATGGCTATTTCGCCAAGTTTCGATTAGATCTCCATTATAATGTAATGGATACTTTCAAATATTGCAATTTTTATCATAAAATAAATGCAATAGAAATTATGAATTAAGCTTCCAGATACAAATTATTTACACTATTTTAAGCATTAATTATACAAAATTCACAACAATAAAATATTTATTTTTCGTTTATATATCTATTACCATTATTTTTACGCTTATCATTTATGTAGTTTTACAACGAAAGCTATTGAATAAATGATGATTTTTAAAATAATTTTTTATAATTCTAAAACATTATTTTTCTCTGTATAGTGGAAAATAAAACATTCCTGAAAACATTTTGAATTCGCTGTTTGTTAAAAATTACTTTTATTACACTACAAAATTGATCATAAAATCTCACTAAATTCATCACAATTCTGCATAATCCTTTATTTAGTAACTTATTTCTCAAAATGCTGAAACGCAAGAAAACAGTTTGCTTTTATTTTTCTTATAAACCAATATTTCGCTTCCCTGAGTAATAACGAGTAAGCAGGAAGGAATGAAATTGCTTTCCTAGCTGGATATCTCTAATACATTTCCCCTTTTGTTTATTAAGACATTAAACCTGTATTAGTTTCTGACATTTCAAATATGAAACCCAGCAGGAATTTAGATTATGCCAAAGAAAATCGTTAAATGTATAGCAGTCTATCAAAGTTTCATCTTAAAGCATTGTCTTTTTGTTTCTATATTTACTTCATAACGATTCTGAATTATGGTTTGCTTACCAAAGTCCGTTTTGTAATATATTTAGGATCAGAACAACAATATATTTCCTAAGTAGTTATTTTTTATTGTTATCTGAAGAAGGATTTACTATACAAGTGCTACGATGACGGAAAATGTTTCATTTTAAAGCTATGTCATCATAAAAGTAAAATAATTTACTGAGGAAGTTATTTTTTTATGTTACGGTCTACCTTAAAGTAAATTAAATTAAGAAGCAGTGTATACTTCTCTTCAATTTCATTATAACAGTTTATTGCTATGGAAAATATTATTTTTATGGCTTATTATAGCTTCTTAATTTAAAAAGGGAATCGTAAATATAATAATTCACATAGTTAAGCGAATTTCCTTATTGTCTTAGAAAATGTAAATCTGTAATAAAAATTCAAATTAGAATTATTTAATGATTTCTGAAAATAAGTCATTTTTAATACTAGAAAATCTACAGAGAATCATAGCAATGTTTTTATTCCAGCCTTTGTTGATTACTTTAAAGGATTTTGAAGACTTTATTCATTTAATTGGAGGAATTAATAAAATTTAATCTACTTTTATGGTAACAAATAAATAATCTTAGTTACAGAGCTTTTGAAAAAAAATGTGTGTGCATACGTGGGTGTGTCTTCCATCTCATCATTCATTCATACTTGCATCAGTAATGAATTTAATTATTCAAAATATGCTATTGTAATCGGGCATTTTAAATTTCTTTTGGAATGGAAAAACATATAAAAAATTGCGAATTTGTTTACTTATCGATTAACGTTTTATTTTATTTTAGGATTATATTTTAAAAGAGAAATTAATAATAGAAGATGCGGAGGAGGGGGGGACGGATGGTCTTAAAAATTAATAATTGAATTTTGAAATAAACACTTTGAGAAATGAAGAATGTTCAGAAGATTTAAATATGTTTTTTACTTTCAGAATTTTCGTTTTATAATATCGTCTGCTTTTATAGCTTATTTTCTACTTTGATAAATCATATAATAATCTAGCTGATTAATTATGTTGTTATTATTGTGTTACCGTTTGTTGCAATTTTAATATTTAAATTTAATTAAATATTGAAATTTAAGTTTTCAGTTAAGTAATTTGGTTTATTTTTGATTAAAATTCTTTTAATTTGATATTTTTTTAAAAATATGTTTTATATATTTATTAATAATTCATATACATTTTTGTTCAATTTCTGGTTGCAGAAAATAAAAAATTAAATCTGGAGAATTTAATATAAATGATGGATGAAAGAGCCAATTTATATGAAATTCCCAATATATATATAATCGTAATTCCATTCTATGCGATCCAGATTATATCTCGATCGCATAAAATGAAAGTACGAAACATATGTATTTAGTGAAATTATTTAAAAGTTCATCGTTAATCAAGATTAAGGTATCCGATTACGTTCGGAACCGTGATTTTAAAAAGTCTCATAAATGGATAATTTTCATGATTATTAGTGTCACTTAGATTAGAATACATGTATAAAATAGTTTTACGGACATTTTGACAAAAAAAATTATTTAAATGCAATATTTCGGCAAAAATTTTATTTAGAATAACCTTTTTCAAAATGTTCTCCTTTTGTGAAAATAGCTTCTGTCATAATAATATTTTGCCTCTATATAGTTCAGACCTCTGTACAGAGGCTCAACTATGAGTTTTGAAAAATTAACATTATTTTCAAGAGTTACATCCATTTGAAATAATTATCGGCGTTTTTTTCTTCAAATTTCTCCCCTCTGTTGTAGTAAAATATAGATAAACCCACTTCTAAGTTATATATTTCAAAATTTCTAGTTGAGCCTCTGTACAGAGATCTGAGCTATATACAGGCAAAATATTATTATTAATAGCATTTTTCATAAAAGGAGAATGTTTTGAAAATGGGTCATTCTATGTTCATTTTTTGTCAAAATATTGTACTTAAATAATTTTTATTGTAATAATAATTCTTAAAACAATTTTATATACATTTTTTAATCTAAGTGACACTAAATATCATAAATATTATCCATTTATACGCTTTTGCAAAATCACGCTTCCGAACGTATTCGGATACCCTAAATACCTGAGGAAAATATCCTCGTATGCTTTTATAATTATCCACTTTAATTAGAGAATTATCTGGTATGACTAATTGTGCTATTTCAGCTGCTATCGATGGTTGTTGTAGAAATTTAGAGTATTCATGTTTCAAAATATTATTAATAATTTGATTTGGGTTGAATTACATAACTCTTCCCAGAATATTGAAAATTAAAGCTGAATAAACTTCTTTAAAACTGCATTTATTTCGGAAGAAAGGGGAATTTCAAAGAATAGTATCACATTGTATACTTGTTCAAGATGAAGCCTAGCATAAAAATAACATGATATTGCAATGTTTTCAAATGAATACTTTCTGGAAATTCTAAACAGTTTAGAAAAATCGACACAGCAGTTTATATAATTAAAATAATTTGCAAAAGTAGTATAATTAATCAAATGAAAAACCGTTGACAGTATTTAATACTTAGTGGCATTTCCTTTGACCTTAGTAACGACACATACCTTATCTTGCAAACTATGGCCTAATTTTGTGCACTTAATTTTCATTTTGATTTTCCAAACGGATTTAAAGTTTTCTAAGAGTTTATTTTTATCCTTTGGAATAGAATCCTGAAGGTGCTTCGTCATGAAGCTCCACATATCCTTCATGGAATTTAAATCAGTCAAATTACACAGTTTGTCTTCATTTTTCCTTAACCAGTCAAGGATAACCTTTGACACGTGACAAGATTGAGGTGTTTGTTGTAAAAAAATCCATTTTTCGTTGAGGAAACCATAAATTCTCAAGTACCTCTGTGCATATTTTGGAATTTACCTTTCCAAAAATCATAGCTTTTCAAATCCCTTATCACTCATGCATTTTCAAATCATGTCAAAGTAGTTTAACTTCACAGGGCATTTTAAGCAATCATTAGTAAAATCTTCTTGCTTACCACACCTGGCACGGATATCCTGGTGACTGATGGAAATGAAAAGCCTCAATTCCTCTTCGTTTTTTCGATCCTAAATCCCATTGTAATCTCTCTTTGCTTTCTGACACTCTTTTCCGTTTCTGCTTGCATGCAAATAACTGTCCTGTCATGGAAACATGTTATAAAATAAAATTTATAAAGTCGTAGAATTGCAATGGATGTTGAGTCATTATCCTCTTCAGTCTCCCAGTATAAATCTTAGATTCCGGAAGTGGTTTTTCTCAAAATACACCTTAGTATTCTTCATTGTCTTAGTGTGGCTATTCTCTTAAGGTCACTATTTGCATGATTATTTTATAAGTTTCATTTTCAATGCAAGTATTAAAGTTTTTTCTCGCAATTAAGTGAGAGCCATTCATTAAACAGTGTCACAATGTCACTCTTAGTACATTCGGTCATGTCTTCCAATGTTTTATTTAAAACTGAACCTGACATTCAGAAAGGTTTCACTAGAGGCAACTTTGTGTCAGTCAACGCGTTTCCTGCCATCATTCCTCCAGTGTGAAGAAAGAAATAGTCTTTTCATACGGGAAAAAAAAGTTGACTAAAAAAAGAGTGATATAAGTGAGAGTGACAGATTCATCGGTACAATGAAGAAGCAATAAAAAGTTTTTACCATTATCAATATACAAGTAGCCGGGTGGGAAGAGCATAGCTTCCGCAGTATCATTTTAGTTGAGTCAACTAGTGGTGAGGAGAACATGATTTTCGAATACTTGAGTGAGTGACACAGAAAGAAATCTCAGTTGACCACATATGAAAGGACCAGGGCCGTTTATAACCTCCACGATGCCCTAGGCACTTCAGTAGTTACGCTCCCCTTATTTCCAGTGCACCTCCTTCAGTTCTTACATTTACTGTTTTGTTTTGCGCAAGGGATTTTCCCTAACTCTCTTACTATTTTCCCATTCTTTGTTTTTGCTATTTGGTCTTTATATTATCCACCACTTATGGACCCGCCGTATAATGGACAGACAGTCATAAGGAAAAAGTAGTGGTATGGTTTGGATACTTTTATTCATTTTTTTACTTTACGGCATTACGGACTATCCACCCTTTTTTAAATTCGAACAGTAAATTAATGAAATCGTTTGCAATTACAGTATAAAATATACATTATTGCATAAACTGTTTTCAACTTCTTAATTATCATCGATTTCATCACTTCTACTATCTTTTACTTTTCGACATCCTTGTTCTTTGTTGAGTCACTGTCTCTGTACTTGTACAATGAAGGTTTTCTTCGATTAACGAATAATTTTTTTCAAGAAAATCTTTAGTAACATCATTGTAATCAATTTCCATTGCAATATCATTTTGAGTACATAGCAACATCAAACTGCTAAGCTTTTTATTTTCCATAGTAGATCTCAATTCAGTCTTTACTCTCTTGATTGCAGAAATGCTTCTCTTACGATTCGCTAAGCGGTGGTACGTTCGCTGCAATTTTAATTTGTTTCTCTTTTTTTCGCCCTCTAATTTTTTGCACCTCCAAATCTTTTGCACCCTAGGCACGTGCCTAGAGTCCCTAAGCGGTAAAGCGGCCTGGAAAGGACTTAAGTGATTTCTATTCACAACTCTAAAGCTCCCGACTCCGCTTTTTTAGTTAGATGAGACACATGTTCGTTCGTATGAAAGGGCTTTCAAACAGGTTTTCATGCACGTACTCTCTACAGAAATGCTTGGTTACAAATTTCAACAACAATATTTTCCCCTCACAAAGTCTTAGAAATTTTCTAATGTTTTTCAATTTTTAGGGATATTTAAATTTTTTTGAATAACTTCACTGTTTTTCATAAAGTTTTCAAATACTTGGAAACAATACATAAAACAGCAGTTAAACACTCTAAATTTATTTCATGCATCTGGATTACATAGTGTTACAGATATGCATTTTCTTCGTAGAACATACTCATCTTATATACGTAAGTTCAATTGAGCAATAAATTTAAAAAGTAAAACATAAAAAATTTTTGGAACAATTCAATAAAGTAAATATTTGAAACGTTTGCTTTCTACATGAATGCATGTTCTAAACCTTTTTTAAAAATGACCTCTGGATAAGTCGGGAGTAATTGTTTAAGTTTATTTACTCCATTGTTTCGAGAATCCTGTTCTGCAATTCAGTCCCATTTTTGATAGGCTTAAAATGATAATTTTTATGCAGCCCCACAGTAAAAGAAATCGACGGGGCGTAAAACTGGAAGACGAGCTGGTCACGAAATTGAGCAGTGATGTCCAATCCACATTCTGGCATATTATTCCATGTCCAAATATTCCTGTACAGGATCCGCATAATTTGTATCCATCTAGTTGGAACCAAATGTTCCTGCAGATGTTGATCTTCCAGTACGTTTGACAAATTGTTTTGAAGGAAATTCTAGTATTTGGCTCCATTTAAACTTTTGGGTTGCTGAAACGGTCGAATTATTTTTCCGTTTACTATTTCAGTTAATATGTTGATTCTTCACGCATCAAATGCTTGTTTTGCGTATGACAAACATGTATTTTTATCACTATTATTTACCAGTTTTCATTAAAACTCGAACCTCGAAGCGTAATCCCAAAATAGAAGACATTTTGTGCACGTTGCACATGATATGGATGAAATGCAAGTGTTTTTACTGCATGATCAGCAATACTTTTCGGGACTCCCGCGGCTCTTTCAATTGAACGAACTGAAATATAGGTAAATATTTCTAATCCATCCAAAAAGATGTCATCGCCGAATATCTGAGATTTTCCACTAGATGTATGAACACTAAGCAATCATTACGCACTTAATGAAGTTAACACAGTTATTATGAGGGTTAACACAAAATGAGTTACTGACTTAAGATTCGGATTTTTAAAACGAAGTCATTTTATAAAAAAAAACAAAACAGCTATGGTTATTATCGATAAAAATGTAGCAAGAGTTATACCATTTTAGAATTTTCACTAAATGGGTTATCTTTTGAAATAGTTTACTTAGAGTAGCCCAGTGTTTCTCAAATTGTGGAGCGTGCCCTCCCCCCCCCAGGGGGAGCGTGATAACTTTACAAGGGAGGCGCGATTACATCAAAAAGTCGAAAGCAAAAGATTATTTTTAAAACATTATTAATTTACTGAAAGGAAACAAAACAAAATACATCATGATATAATACAAAATTAAATACACATTTACACTGATATAAAACACTTATAAATGCATCAATACTTCATAGTGTGTTTAATAATTAGTTTAACAGTACTAAGTTAAGAACAAGCTTAATATTTACCAGCACCCTAAAGGCATGTTATAAATTTATGCTTAAAATATTTAATACTTATCTTGATAATTTGTACGATTTATAATTAAAGTGGTATCGTAGCTTTAAGTCAAAGTATATTATTTTTAAATTTAATACATTATTATTGTATGTAGGGGGGCGCGATGAAAATTATGATTGAAAACTGGGGTGCAAATATAGAAAGTTTGAGAAGCGTTTGAGTAGTTTGTAATATTTTACTTTTTATGAATCATCAAAGTTAGGTGACCTCATTTTATCAAACTGGCTCAAACTACTTTAATTTTAACTTTTTTTTCTAGCAACAACACTTGATGAATACATCATTCGCTAGAGTGAAAGCCCTCCGCGCAAAAACACATGGAGTAACGACAAATCAAACAACAAATAAACAGCATGACAAAGATTAAAACACAAAAAAAAAAACAGAAGCATACACAAAATCAGAAAATCAGTCAGATTGTAGAGCTTGCGACTGCTCTCTGGTCCACCAGTATCTATCGTAGATGTTACCAGACATCAGGGTAAATCTCCACGTGCTCAGCATTCTCGTTAGGGAATTCTCTCTGCACGAAACACAATTTGGAGTATCTTTAGTCTATACAAGTGACCCCCAAGGCAGTCGTACCCGGTTTTCAGCCTAAAGGCAGCAACCACACGCAGTCTCGGGTGGTCTACGATCACATTTAGAGTCTCTCTCCAAGACTTATCACTAATTTATTAATGTCAAAAAGCTTCATATGACTTTTTCACCCTATTTTTAATAACTCCGCTTATAGAAAAAAATGGGATTCCTATCTGAAAGCACTAAAAATTATTTTTTAACTAAATCAGCAAAAGAGTTTTCTCCACTTGAGACAGTGATTAATAGAACGACTATGAAAGACCATGTTAGTAAAAAAAATCACTTAAATTGCGGCATTTTGGGTCAAAGTACCTAACCCTTTAACTCTCAAGTTATTTTGATAATTTGGGTACACAAATTGTCAAATTTTTTTGAACCAAAGAACTTCTAACCTCTAACCTTTGAAGTCGTCAGTAAAGTGCTGCCAACTATTGAATTGAGCGCACATTAACTTTTCTCGAGAATCAGTCGTGTTTGAAAAAGAGATGAAGCCGAAATAAACGTCTCCCGATATATATTCGGGTAAAACAATACGATGCACTCAGAAAAATTATCCCGAGTAATATTTGGACGTGACATTTTCGAACACCAAGGCTGTGCCCGAGATTATCTCGGGCATGACAGTTAAAAGGATAATGATGTGATGGAGGGTATCAACTTATGAGTTTTTAAAAAGATGTTTTGCAATTAAAAAAAATTCTCTACGATTGTTATGCACAAAAAAAAGTATTGTGTGTGTGTGTGCACCATTTTAAAATCTTATCCAAATGAGCCAACTTTTGAGAAAATTGTCTGGGGCTGTAATAGTTTTCATTTTATGGAGAGTAAAAATTAGGAGGGGCATCTTTCTTTAAATCCCCGACTGTCAAAAACATCATTACTTTTAACTAAGCCAGCACATTTTTTATACGACTTGTGACTGCGATTTATAATACGATTTTTTAAGATGGCGTTAGTGTAAAAATCATTGTAAAGTTTTGAGATTTGTGAATAGAGTAGCTAAAAATGTGAGGGAGGGTGTCAATTTTCCGCATTTTCAAAAATGTGCTTGTCCTCACTTAACCGAGTGCTAGGGAATTTTTTTCTTATTTTTCATAGAACAGATATGACTTAACCTTTCACGTCGTGCCCATTTATCGTTAAGTTTTATTTCACCCTGTACATGAACGGATGTTCTAATTTATCATGTATTGATAGTTTAACATGAAATTAGAACTATAGTAAATTAGTGTATTATTAATGAATCTATAGTTTAACCCTTTTAAAATACCTGCTTTCTTTTGTATGTTGTTCATCAGTTTTTAAATTAAATATAAGTTTTATACAGAAAATTAATATCCTAAGCTATTTCTCAAAGACACCTAACCATAATTTCATATCTGATGAATGGTACGCTATCACTTTAGCATATAAAACTGCTATTATAACAAAAAGTGTAAGAGCGAGAAAAAAAATATTTCTTTTAAAAATTCAATTTATATAAAAGATATCTTTAAGTTTTATTCAACGTGAAAACATAGCATTTATGGATACGATAATTGTCAAAAATGTGCCATTTACATTATTTATCTTTACAAAATTTAAAAATGAATTTCTCGTTATCAAAATGGTAGCAGTTTTGCATCCGACAACAATACCATATTTGAGTTAAGATTATTTTCAAATTTTTATGAATAATAAGTCTTTATTTCAATGCTAGGTGCATTTACAAGATAGTCTAAAAAAATTCGACTTGAAACTTGAGCAAAATGAATAAACGCTTCAGTAAGAAATGTTGCTCAGAATTTAAAATGAAGAATGACAGGCGGCAAAGCGAAATAAGTAAAAACCAAGAAGCATTGTAAAGTGATACAGACACAAACTTCTCTAACTTGTCAGAAAAACATAGGGTAACAAAAACTATGCATTTGTTCAGGATATACTGGTACTTCTTTTAGATGCATTTATGCATTTTTCCGTCTGTTACAATAAAACATACACCATTCCTCAATGAGCTCGGGAGAAACTTTTCTTGTGATTTAAATGTACTGCAAGAAAACATATTGTCTTATAAGCAAAACTGATAAAAAATCAACTATTAGCACAATATTAGTATTTAAAGTTTAAACTTCTTCTAAACACTTTTGCGTGTTGTTTTATAGGAAATGTTTGTATGTCCTTAACTATGTACGAGTACATACTTTAAGGATATTCACCCGTGATGACCTATTTTTTAAGCATTCCTAGGGAATTTTTTTGATTACCAGTAAAAAGATGCATAACTTTTTATCAATTATTTATATGTATGTTAAGAGTATGTGTATAAATATTTAGCCAAAAACATCCAATAGAACGTGAGTTATAGCGCTCTGAACACACCCGCCTCGAAAAAATGGACGCTCATTTCCTCCTCGATTCCGGCTGATTGGCTTATCTGAAATGAAAAAAAAATTAACGGCACTTTTTAATCTGTAAGATTAAGTGTG